>VUQJ01004212.1:22140-34281 GCA_015108635.1 Andinoacara biseriatus
TTCTGACCCATCACTGAAATGTCCCAGCAGAAATTGAGCAAACTTTAGCCTCAGTTTCTTGTTCTGAGCTGACAGAAGTAACCGCCCGTGTGGTCTTCTGCTACTGCTCTTCTTCTTACCTTGGTCACCTGCCTTTCTATCAGCTTGAAGCAGTCAGCACATTCTCCTCTGACCTTTGTCATCAGCAAGCCTTTATCCACCATTCTGTTGCTCGGTTTGAACTTCAGCAGGTCATCTTGACCATGTCTGAATGCCTGAATGCACTGAGTTGCTGATATGTGATTGGCTGATTAGCTAACTGCGTTGAACCAGTGTCCAGAATAAAATATGCAATCCAGTTAAGGACATGGTTTGAAAAAGGTTTTATACACTGTGTTGTTTAAGTGTTCCCTTTATTTTTTTTGAGCAGTATATTTTGAATTATTGGCATATTTTTCCAGTTCAAATGGAGGAAAAATTCTGAAATTACTCAAAGATTTCAGGCTGTCATAAAAGGAGGTGCAAGAATGTAGTTTAATATGCCATACCATATTTTTTCCCCTCAACATTGAGCAGTTGAATACATTTTACTAATGCATTAATTTGGCATAACGGCCCAACGTTTTAGCTTTTTAAAAAAAATCTATTTGTAAGGTGTTCAAAGCTTAAGATATTAGAAATGACATTATAAATGTTTATTTATTCTGACCGCGGGCCACCGCCAGATGGCAGTGTGACATCTCGGGTTGCTCGCAGTGCGCTGACCGTGGTGCTGAAAACAGAGTCCACTATCAAAATAAGTATAAATAAACAAGAAAAAAGTCGTCATTTTTCATATAAACTGAGAATGACTTAAAAACAACAGAATTTTTTTTAAATTTAAAAATGCATTTAAAATTTTTATCTCGGTAAAATGATTAAATCCATTTGTTTCAATAAAGTTGTAATAAATACATATTAATCCACAAAGTGTTTGTTTCATTGCTCCTACACCTTCACTGCCTGCGCTGCAGACTAAACAGACATAGCTGTGATTCTGTTACATCCTCACACAGAAATGACGCATTTTCCATCACTGGTATAAAAACGCAGCATCATTCTCCGCCAGCAGCCGAGACTCGCAGTTTACAGCCTCTCTGCACTTCTCAGCAGTCCAGCTGTCCGCTATGCGCTCATCAATTTCTCCCCAAGTGATGCGCTCTGCAGAGTAGAAACTCTCCAAAAACATCGAGTTGGCCGACGATGGAGGGCACAAACAACACGACGGCATGGCCTCAGTTTGACAACTCTTCTAACAAACCCCCAAAACCCGAAGACGAGGAGGTAAAGCTCAGTTATCAAGTGGTTACATCCTTCCTGCTTGGCGCGCTCATCCTGTGCGCAATATTTGGGAACGCGTGCGTGGTTGCAGCCATCGCGCTGGAGCGCTCTCTCCAGAATGTCGCCAACTATCTGATCGGCTCTCTAGCTGTCACGGACCTGATGGTGTCGGTGCTGGTGCTGCCCATGGCCGCGCTTTACCAGGTCTTAAACCGGTGGACTCTCGGGCAGGTTCCGTGCGACATCTTTATCTCGCTGGATGTGCTGTGCTGCACGTCGTCCATCCTGCACCTGTGCGCCATCGCTCTGGACAGATACTGGGCAATAACCGAGCCCATAGACTACATGAAGAAGAGGACGCCGAAAAGAGCCGCGGTCCTCATCAGTGTCACTTGGCTGGTGGGGTTCTCCATCTCTGTGCCACCGATGCTGATCATGCGCTCCCAACCCAGCAGCATGGCAGAGGACAGGGCGAACCCCAAGCAGTGTAAGATAAGGCAAGACCCCTGGTACACAATATACTCCACATTCGGGGCTTTTTACATTCCGCTGACACTAATGCTGGTTTTATACGGGCGGATATTCAAAGCGGCACGGTTTCGCATCAGGAGGACGGTGCGTAAAACCGAGAAGAAGAAAGTGTCCGACTCCTGCTTGGCACTTTCTCCTGCGCTGTTCCATAAAAAGATTCAAGGGGAAACGCAGGGCAAGAGCTGGAAAAGGAGCGTTGAGCCCCGACCACTGCCGAGCGTCAACGGCGCGGTAAAGCACGCGGAGGACGGCGAGTCTCTGGAGATCATCGAAGTTCACAGCAACTCCAAAGGCAACCTGCCGCTGCCCAACACCCCCAGCTCCGTACCGCTGTTCGAGAGCAGGCACGAGAAGGCGACGGAGGCAAAGAGGAAGATCGCGCTGGCACGGGAGCGCAAAACGGTGAAGACTCTGGGCATAATCATGGGCACCTTCATCCTCTGCTGGCTACCCTTCTTCATCGTCGCCCTTGTCATGCCTTTTTGCCAGGAGTCGTGCTACATGCCGCGCTGGTTGGAGGATGTCATTAACTGGCTGGGCTACTCCAACTCTTTACTCAACCCCATCATTTACGCGTACTTTAACAAAGACTTTCAGAGCGCTTTCAAAAAAATAATTAAGTGTCACTTTTGCCGACCGTGATGGTTCAAGTTTGTGTATGTGCGCGCATGTTTGCGCGTGCACGATGGCACCATAGACTCACCGGATCACTGAGGGTCGATCCGAAGACATCCAGGGGAAAGGATACCAACAGCCTACGAATAGTTTAGTCTGAAATAAGACACGAGGGCTCATAATGATTATTGTCGCTAATCACCATCGTTAAATATCTCCAGAGATGTTTGTAGCCTATGCATAGATAAAGCTGTGATCGTTTGATTGAAGCTCCGTGTTGCTCATTCTGTTCTTTAATGTCCAATAAAAAAATACTTTTTTTTTTTTTTTTGAAGTCATTATTTTGAATTCTGCAGTAGAAAAAAATCTTGAAGTGGTGGGAAACTGTGAAGCTACGTTTCCAGCCTGGGATTATTGGACCCATGAAATTACTAATGTCTAATCAAAGTGTTATCGGTAAATCATAAATCATGCTGTGGTTCCAGCTTCTTAAATGTGTGTTTGTTTAAAATTTGGGGGCGTTTTGAATCTGATGGTTTCAGTGTGAAGCAGTTTTATGAGTTACTTCATGTTGTTTCTTTTAATTAAAGACTCAACAATTTCTTTAGTACATTTATGGAAATTTGATGTATAGATGCAGCCCTGCTGCACCCTAATTTTAAACTTTAATGATGCATATGTGGCAGTTAGCAAAAAAGAAAGGGACTAATCTGTTCACATTCAGTCACTAAAAGGTGCCTTCAACTTTTTAAGGATTTTCAGTCTATCTCTGGTGCAAACTGTCATCTAGCTTCTGCAAACTACCCATGAATATGCATGCAAATGATGACATTAAATATCTACTGCAGAGCCCTCAAGCAAGGTGCATAATGAGACACCTTTCCCAACAGAAGCTGTCAGCAGTGAAGGATGTGACTGTGCAGCTTCCACGTGTGGATTAGATTTTTTTTTTTTTAGTCTGCCTGTGTGGATGTGGCTAAATGACCTCTGCATCCGTCACTGACCTGTTGGAGGGCCACTCATTACAGAGTCGTGCCTTAAATAAAAAAAGAAAAATTAAAAGGATGAAGCTGAATTTCTGGAAAATGTGGCCAAAATTAGTGCTAAGTATAATTAGAATATTTAAATGGATGAAAGAGTGTCTCCGATTAGAGCATTTCTTTCTACAAGAGGAGGAAATGATGATGTGAATCCGACAGGCAGCGTAGAGGAAGATGATCTTAAAAATGATTGTTCTAATGGGAAAATCTCGAGTTGAGTAGTCGTATATTTAAATCTGTCAAAAAGCACCTTCCTTCCTCACAGGATTTAATTCCCTTCCACGTCAAACGTGAGCCCCGAGTCCTCAGATAGTTTCTTCTCAGCTCCACGTGCACTCTGATCCTGTCACGTCATGCATGCATAGAAGTGGCACCAAAGGGTGGAACATACGACTCCTTATTGCAGTCTGAAAGAATGCGTTTGGCCAAACCACCTGGAGCGGGTGCGCTCAAACGGAGAGCATTCTGGATGTGCCATACAGAACACACACACACACACACACACACACACACACACACACACACACACACACACACACACCAATCATCATATGTGAGCTTTCACAAATAGATTGCAGCGTAAGTGGAAAAGGTGCTACTTCACTTGTAGCTTCATATAATATAAGCTCATCTTAAAATGGGCGTGAAGGCGGTGCGCAGATGGATGCTGAAGAGGTGGTCGCCATAGAGACATATGGGGGATGCAAACTCCGGGGATGAGGAGCAATTACCTGATCAAAGGCCTGCTGCGACACAGGAACAAGGAGGTGTGTATAAGGGACCCGCAGCTGGCTGCTGCCTCACACAATAAGCAGGTTTATTATTTGTTTTATTTATTTTTTGCCTGGTGCATTAAAATCTCACAGTCCTAGAATTTTTTTTTTTTTTAAGACAAGATAGGAAATACTTTATTTAGTCAGGACCATTCTCTGTAAACCAGAGAGATGGTTGTGTGGGGAAAGTAGATCAGCAGTTTCTGAAACACTCAGATCGACACGGTCACATTCCTGCCACTTAAATCACTTTTCTTCCCCATTCTGATGCACAGTTTGAGACATATAAACATGCTCAGATCATCTTGAGCATGTCTGTATGTCTAAATGCAGAGTTGCTGCTTCATGATTGGCTGATTAGATTTAACAAGCAGTTGTACCTAACAAAACGGCCGGTGACTGCACGTGTTTTAACCAAACATCTCAGATGTAGATACAAAATGTTTTCTGTTCATTTGAAGATTGATAAAATGTATCTGGCTTCAAAGGATGTTTTCAAGGAAATTTTCATGATAACAGGATGATGTAGAACATGTAATGTCATGTACGCCTTATGAAGAAGTAATTTCTTTTATTTGAATAATGGAGCCAGTTTAGTTTGCAGTTAAAAAAATGTAAAATCCTGAATTCGCAGGTTACTTTGGAGATTTTTACATTCATTATATGTTTATATTCAACTCTTTTAAGCCAAATTATAGATTTCTTAAATGCACAACCGTAAAAGTCGGCCAGAAAAGAAACAGGAGCAATGGTAATATATATATATATATATATTTATTTATTTTTTAATTTATCTTCTTGTCTTTATTTTAAAAGAAATCTACATAAAGTCCTGGAAGTGTTGCAGAAATGTTTTAAAACTGTTAGTGGAAAGATGCATTACAGGAAGTGGGAATCACTAAATCACTCTTTTAGGTGTTCCCCTGAAAAATAAACCCAAACTTCTATAAAGCACCCAGACAAAGAAATATTTTTAGTTTTGCATAATGCATAATAATCTTTTCCCCTCCCAGTAAGGCAGCAGATTATTGCATCCTAACACACAGAGAAAATTACTGCAGAATGGTGTCATATTTCCCCCTCACATGCCTGATTGCTCAAAGTTTCCCCCTCAAAATGAACAGATTAGTCAGATTTGCCATCATCCTTTAGTGATCAAAACACCAGCAGCAGCTTCACGAAACCTGCTGAGCAAAGCTTTAAACTTTCCCCTGAGTGGTCACTCAAAAAGGAAGGCACTGAAACAGTGTTTGGATGCTCGTGTGTTCTCCAGCTTGGTTTACCGCCTTTCCTCCAGAGACTGCAGCCAAGTGCACTTGGCTGTAAATCAGCCTGCATACTGGAGGAGGTGAAGAGTGTGGATTAAATTTCATCCATACACTCTTGAACTGTTCAGTCGAGCTTCCCCTGCCGGCCCGCCCGCGGCGTTCTGCTGTCAGAGGAATTACGTTACGGGTTTTCACAACCGCCTATAAACCAAAGGCGGAATAAAGTCTCCTAGTTATCCTGAATTGTTTTTCTCGGTACTGCTGGTTAACCAGCTTAGCTCAGAAATCAGAACAGAACTCAGAGTACATATCGGAAATGAACATTTATCTTTTTCAGTGTTTTTTCTAGACGCTGAGACTTTCAAAGAATTGCTGGAAATCTCGCATGTTCTGTTACACTTATAAAGACCAAGCAAATAAATTATGATTACTGAATTTACTTTCCAATTTTGCAGCAGCATTCACTTTTTTTATTTTTTTTTTGATAGGATGAGTTTTAGTTTGGAAAGCATTAGAAAATCTAAATGTCTGTGTTGCTTGCACCCACTTCATTTCATCAGAGATTTAATGCACAATTAATGACACGAGCACTTGTGTCTGCTATGTAAATGCGTTTCACCCCACAGGCTAACTGTCATCTGCAACCCTGGCAGGTTGAACGCATTTACACACAGTAAAATGTGAAGTAATCCTTCGCTGGATGACTTCATAAGTCTTTGCACGCAGGAATTTCAGCCCGCTCTTCTTTACAATGTTGCTTCATTTCACTGTAGCAGAAATGCAAAATGAACATAATTATTTTATTTGTTGCATCCGGTTCAAGTGAAAGTATTACGGCAGCTATTCAAAGCTTAATTGATACTCTCCCACTTCCTTTACAGCAAAGCTCTGTGTAATTACAGAGTTCTGAATGTGCAGCCAGTCTTTCTTTGGCGCTCAAACTTCTGTTGGCGGGCTCATGTGAAACACACATTCCTGGTCATGCACGAGTGTCTCTCCCAGAGCAGTGAGTAAACAAATGAAGCCTCTGCTGTGAAGTCGTGATGGTTCGGTGTGCAGCTCGGGGCTCCTCCAACAGTAATGAAGTCATGACTCATTATGAGGACATCTTTATTAAATTAACTTTGCCAACTGGAGGCTGGAGCAAAGTTTTAATGGGTTTAAGCGCTCCAATCCTGCATTTCAACTGAACTGAGGCGAAGGATAAATACTTGGTATTGCATCTAATCTCTTTACCTGATTTATCAAATCTCAACAGGGTCTTAGAGCTTAAATTTCCCATGTAATAATTATGGGCTTTAAGGGAGATGATGGTCTGTGACTAGTTATCGGCTAAAGCTATTGCATTATCGCTCTCTCTCACCGCTCTCTCCTTTCTCCCCAACTCTTAGAGCCTGTTCTTTCTCCATCTGACCCTCCTGAACCTGCAGCAGGTGTCAGCACTGTGACTTTGTTCGGTTTCAGACATCAATTTCAGTTTGACATCAAACAGAAGCTCTTTGTTTGTTGTCTTGCTTTTTGATACCCTCTGCAGGTGCTCACTCTCATCTCCAGTAGACTGAGCATTCAATGTTCAAAAGTTACTATTATGTGTATATAGGAAAGGGAATAAGCAATGCAAATCCTTGGCAATTGGAATGTCCATCCATCCATCCATCCATCCATCCCTCCATCCATCCATCCATCCCTCCATCCATCCATCCATCCATCCATCCATCCATCCATCCATCCATCCCTCCATCCATCCATCCATCCATCCTCTGCCTCTTACTTGGGTCTGGGTCATGGATTCAGACCTCGCTCCAGCCACCTTTTTCGATAGTTCTGGAGGGACTCTGAGAAGTTCTGAGATGGGTCTCATCTCAGATGAATATGCCTGAAAGATCTCATCCAGGAGACATCCTAGTCAGAGCCAGTCACCTCAGCTGGAGACTTTTGATCCAAAGTGGTAGCAGCTCAATGCTTCGTCCCTCCCAAATGACTGTGTTCCTCATCATGTCTCCATGGAAGAGCCCATACACCACCCGAAGGAAGCTAGTATCTGTTGCTAGTATTCTGCAATCTCATTTGTCTGGTCACCACCCACAGCTCGTGGCCATGGATGAGTGTGGGAATGTGGACTAACACATAAATCACCAGCTTCGTTTTCATGCTCAGTTCTCTCTTCATCTTGACAGACCAGTACATCATCCTACTCCAGTCCATTGTCAATGCCCCCCCCCCCACACACACACACACACCTGTGAACAAGACCTCGAGATACCTGAACTGGAGTGGACATGTCACTTTTTTTTCCGACTGAGAATGATGGCCTCGGACTTGGAGCTGCTGATGCTCATATTATCTGCCTTGTACTTGGTTGCAAAGTGCACAAGTTTGAGCTGGAGGTTCCCACTTGATGAAGCCGCATCGTTTGCAAAAAGGTACAACAAGGTCGTGAAGCCACCGAACACGAAAACCTCCTCACTTTGGCTGCGCATAGAAATTGTGCCCATACAGTTTATAAACTGAATCGGTGACAAAGAGCCTTAATAAGCAGATATATTTGACAACATTGACAGTTTATGGATACAGATTGTTAATACAGCTTGCCAGTGTTGCACACTTCTGAAACGCTTTTGTTACAGCAGTTGGAATGATGAATAACAATAATAACAACGATAATAGCGGTATGGTGATGGATAAATTAAAAACGAACTGCATTTAAAGGATAGAAATTCCACAAGGATTGCTGCATTTAATGTCTAGTTGTAAGCAGGCAGTGGTAATTTCACCCACTGTAGTTTTGTCCATTCATTCAGGTCCATTTCTAAACAATAAAAGGAAGCTGCAAACGTCAGAGTCGTCGCACAGATTTTCTTTTTCCTTAAGAAGAATGGAAAATTTCTTTTTGATGCTCAAAGCACAATATGATCTGTGTCACTTGGGAAAGCAATTTCCACACATCCTCATCCTGTGTTATTAAGGATGGATCAATCCACGACATTTTCCATCTGCCTCCTAAATCCGCCTGTATGGACCTTTTGGGACACATATAAACATTATAAAGGTGGAAGCCTGTTTTTATTGACTGACGGCAGTCTTTTCTCAAATTTGACTGCACGATTCCACCGTTGACTGAGATTTGCTTTTCAGCATTTCTTCACTGGTTTGAGACCATGCTTGATAACTCGGGTTTAATAAATGAGGTTCTTAATAAACATCCACTCGCCCTGGTGCCATCTGGTTTGCAAAAATCAGATAGCGATGTCCAAGCTGTTCAACATGAGGCTTTAAAATTTTAGTGCACAGACTGTGATGTCACAATGATACTGTCCATCTGTTGTGTACAGATGAGAAACTTAATGTGCCACAACCTGGAGAAACATTGTGAAATATAAGTGCGACTTTGTAGCCAAGTGAAAAATGGACTCAGTGTTTGAAATGTTGACATTCTGGGTCCATCGCTCAGGGTATCTGCTAATGGTAGCTTGTAAGTCGAGGCTGTACTTCAGGTAAATCCGTGACCAGTCGCTGTTCAAGGTGCATTCCCCATGCATAACATTTTCTGGCATTAATTGATCATTGACCTTATTTAACTTACTAAGATGAATATTTTATAACTAATTTAACTCTTCTCTTCTTTTAGACCTCATAGACGCACTGGAAGTGACATAATAACTCTCAGGAAAGCAGACGCTACAGATTCCAGTTATTGAATCAAATAATAAAATTAGGTGGTTGAGGAAATGGTTGGAGGCCTCTAAAAAATTGCATTAATTTACAGTCTTTAGTGAATGGTGTCATCTGTGCAGATTTATAGATGGACCTCATCGTGTTTGTGGATCTCGGGAGGCAACACTTTAACATAAAACTGGCACTGAGTTATTGAAAGTGATGCTCCAATGGGACGAGGTGAACATAATCCTCATCACCACCTCTCATGAGAACACATCATCGGAGCGTTATTTATAACTTACTGAGGCGTTCAACACCACTTTAGGTTTTTACATTAGAAAGTAAATTAAAATTGAATGTCTGCTGATGACAGAGACATGATTTAAGAGCAATGCTTTAATACTTTTGACTTTTACTTTAACTTTTAACCTTTTTTGTGTTCCTCAATGAGTTTCCCAACATTATTTTCCCTTAAAAATATTTTTCTTCTGTGCATCAATGATTCATGTTCGTGTACAAAGAATGACTATTTTCAAATTTTAAAATGCAAAAAAAAAGGTCCACCTTTGGAGGTTGGATGAATCACTTCACCTCATAATTTAGACTCTTTATTGAAATACATAACTTACAAATTCATGCTGATATTCAATCCCATGCTGCCCACTAAATATGATCAATCTGTCTTTATTAACAGCCCATGTACCACAGGCCTTCAAGGTGCCAGTAATTAAACCGTTACTTACCAGCTGTTTTAGCTAATTGTAGGACAATCTCCAACCTTCCTTTTCTCTTCAAAGTTTCAGTCAGGTTTCAGAATTCATCACAGCACAGAAACAGCATTAGTGAAGGTTACAAATGATCTTCTTAGAGCCTCTGACAGTGGACTCATCTCTGTGCTTGTCCTGTTGGACCTCAGTGCAGGTTTTGATACTGATAATATTTTATTGCAGAGATTAGAGCATGCCGTAGGTTTTGGAGGTACTGCACTGCAGTGGTTTGAATCATATTTATCTAATAGATTTGTTCATGTAAATGGGGAGTCTTCTTCACACACTAAGGTTAATTATGGAGTTCCACAGGGTTCTGTTCTTGGACAATTATCTTTACATTATACATGCATACATATTTGAAATGTGTTCTGTCACGGTTTGGGGCTGCATTTCAGTCAGTCTCGGTTTGCTTAATGACTGAAGGGTGCCCGCCACAATGTGAAACTCAAGTGTTTTTAATAAGTCACCACCAGAATGCAAACTTATCACTCCTAACCTGTTGATCTTAACCATTTTACTGAGTTGTTGCCATAGCAGAGCTCATTGTTTGCTCAGTTGGGAGGTATTTCCTGAGCTGGGTTTTCATGGCAGTGTCCCTCCCTGTTTCACACTAGTCTTTGCATTCTTTGTGTTTCCTCTGCTCTCGCTCACTGTATCATTTGCTTTTCCTTCACTTGCAGTTTTAAATTACTGGGAAAAATTCAGACAGGAATTTTAAATCATCTCTTCAACACATACAGTCGCTCAACTCTTAACAAATTTAATTAGCGATCTTACCTAGTGGCTAAACTTGCCCAAATGAGCACAGATTAAAAAGCCCTGTTGACACAAAGATTAGATCTGTTGTTTCTATGGTAATCTCGTGTCCACCTTAGACTAATTTTTCTTCAGTTTTTCAACATGTTTTTACCAACCTCTTATTTATAATTCAACACTAATTTGTAAAGTCATGAGGTAAGAAGATGGGTTGTTTGTTGCTCTCTCTGCCTGCTGGGATGAAACCTGAGACCTTGTGTGAGATGTGTCTTTAGTCATTTCTGCATCCACGTTTGCTCGTGAGGTCGCGGTCTCCATACTAAAAGCCGATTAATTCAATCTGTGCATGTGCTTCTGCAATGTCTCGTAATTGGTTGTAAGCTGAGGAGGAAAGACATTTGTAACAATATACAGCAGAGGCAATTAAATAAAAAGAGGAAATGTCAGGCAAGGATGAATATGAATGTGTTTGTGTTCTGGATGAATTGAATATTAATCTGAGTTTTTCATTTTGAAACGTTACATACCCACTTTAAGAACCCTTAAAAGAGGTTCATGCAGCAGGGGAAGTTATACATGAGTATGCATATACATAACTGCTATCATTACAGAAAGCTTATGTTGAATTTTTTTAATGCAAATGATACAAGTACTGGTTAATGGAATCTGCATTTTCCATGTAAAGATCTTCATAGAACTGCTTTGTAATTCTCTCACTCAAGCAACAGATGCAGCAGTATTGAGAGATAACAGCCTCATTTTAGACACCCACGAGGTTTGGATCTTATTTGGACCTTTGAGTTTTCCTCCTTCTTCTCTTTTTTCTTTAACTTTGTTGATTTGTTTTTAAAATGATGTAGCCTCCCCGGTCTAAAAAGTAAAGCCAATGCCAAACTGCCTCAAACCTGCAGACTTTCTCCTGGCTATTAAGGGGCAATGAAGTCAGATTATATAGAAGACTATGAGAAAATTATTTATGAGCCCAGTGAACATTTCCCTGATTAAATAAATACTGGCCTTCACACGCATGTGAGCATGAGTAACACCCCATCCTTAATCCAGAGGGTTTGATATGATGAACAGCTTCAGCTCTTCTGGGAAGTCTTTCCACAGGTTTACGAGTGTTTCTTGGAATTTCTGACCATTCTTCCAGAAGCACATCTGTGAGGTCAGACACTGATGTTGGAGAGAAGGCCTGGCTCACAGTCTCTGATCCATCCCAAAGGTGTTCTATCAGGCTGAGGTCAGGACTCTGTGCAGGCCAGTCAAGTTCTTCCACACTAAACTGGCTCATCCATGTCTTTATGGAGCTGCTTTGTGCTCTGGTGTGCAGCCATGTTGGAACAGGAAGGGACCATCCCCAAACTGTTCCCACAAAGTTGGGAGCATCAAATTGTCCCAGATGTCTTGGTATGCTGAAGCATTCAGAGTT
>VUQJ01004213.1:8812-24139 GCA_015108635.1 Andinoacara biseriatus
TCAAAGCATTTCTTTTTTTTTTTTTTTTTTTTTTTAGATGTCTCAAAAAGCCGAGCAGTGGTGAGGCTTTTGTTTGTGCTGTTATAGCGACAGTCAATAACAAAAACCCACAGAAAAAGGGGTTTTATTACCCATGAAACTACACCCAAGATTAGTCCTCTAACTGTTGATGCCGAACTTTAATCAGGCTTTTTTTTTTTTCTTTGCCATCACACTGTGTCCTCATTTGAAGCATCTCTATGTGTTGGAAAAGCTCAGTGCTGTCTCTTAGCAACCTCCTTACCACCTGTGATGGTAAGCGGAAGGTTGGAGCATCCCTGTGTGTGTGCGTGTGTTCGTGAATGACACATGATGTAAAAGAGAAAAGAAATCCTTTGGTGCTTGAGAATATAGTGACTGACAACTCTTAAAATTCAGTAGCTGGTACTGAGAAATGCGGATAAGTGTAAAGAGAGAATATGGCCTTTTAAAGGTTCAAAAACCACAGATTCACAAAGGTGCAGAGGGTTGGAGGGTAGAAGCGTGAGAGGAGAGTGTCAGGAGACAACACTTAGAGATGGGGGGTGTGTGTGACAGAGGATGACAGAAGAGAGCAGGAGGGATAAATCTTTCATCTGAACATGGCTGGCGGGCTCCTTTTTTTTATGAGAAATAGGAAACACAATCCAATATTAATATTAGTGTGCGCATGTGGGTCTTTTTGCAAATGTGTGCGTGAGTCAGCCCAGGCTCTGACCAGCAGTAGCTGTGGCTGTGCATTTCATTAGCTCTCCTCCAGGCTGAAACCAAAGGGAACCGTGAGTTTTTGGAAAATAGAGAGAGCGGTGCAATCAAATGAGAATAAGTACTCATTTGACTCATCTTAAAGGCTCATCTTGGAAACAAGGAAAAGAAATGTGTGGTGTCGGTGTATGTGTGGATAAAACTTAAAAGATCTTAATTATAATAAATAAGGGAGAGAAAGGGAGAGTGAATCAGATGAAAATTGAGTCACTGGAGAGACGTAAAACAAAATGTTGGAAGGAAAGACAACAAAGCCGCAGCTGCATTTCTGCTCAAGTCCAATCTTATGATTGATTTCTTTCATTATTTTGCAAACTTGTTGTTTCACCTGCAGAATGTGTCAACTAAACTAAGAGGGCGAATACAAATTACATCATGCTAGTGGCTTCGGGGGTCCTGAAATATGATCCGCGCTGTGGATGCTGCTGGAAACTTTGAAAACCACATCTAGCAGAAACCATATTCACTAGCTGCAAGGCTAAACAAGTATGCCGCTTCAATTAAATAAGCGGAAAGGCAAAAGAGTTCAAGCACTCTCTAAATTTAATTTAAAGCAGTCATAGTTCCAGTTACCGAATTATCAACCACAGCAACTTGGTGGATTTTAAAAAATGGATATAAATCATTGTTGGGTTTCACAAGAGTCTCTTTATTATTACATTCTGCCGGCTCACAGAGAGTTCAGAGTTTGTGTTCACATTGACCCGCGTTTCCTGTACTGGTTGGAGTTTTTGAAGTATCCTGTTAGTGAGGCACGTAAACTTTGTAAGCTGAATTTAGAAAACCTGGGCAGGTCCTTAGTTTGGTTATAAGAAATCTAAATACGCTAGAGAACACTAAAGTAAAGTACTACTGCATGCATAGATGCATAGTGTTGCCTGCAGGAAGACCTTTGGCCAGCTGATGCAACAGTAACACAATCAATAGTGTTTACAAATTGCATCTTACACTGGAGGGATAAACAGAAATAAGTATGAGGTGGAATCATCATTTTCACATCTAAGTGCAGAAAACAAACAAACAAAAAAACCCACACCTGATTTAAATGTGCACAATCTCCCCTTCAAGGTTTTCTCTTGTGTACCTCTGAATTGCATGTGCTAATTTTAGAGTGCTCCATGACCTACTCAGGTCATTGCTCAGATTTGTCTCCCTGCATCTGCTTCATTTTCCTCAAAGCAACATTCAAGCTGAAGGGTTTCTTTTTTGGTACACTGGACAAGTTCTAGTGTGCACCACAATTGGTGGAAGCAGAGCAGTGTTTGCTCAAGGAGATTACCTAAAAGAGAAAATCAACCAAATCTTTTTTTTTTTTTTTTATTCTTAGTTGCAGAAATATATCAGCACGCATCATATTAAGTTCCTGCCATCCATTTTCTTGTGCCTGTCTAATTCAGAGTCATAATGGGGCTGGAGCCTTTCGTAGCTGTCATGGGGGAAGAGGTAGCAGTCCATTGCGGGGCTAACAGAGAGGCAGAGAGCCATTCACACTGACATTCATACCTACAGACAATTTAGAGCACCGTTGTCTTTGGACACGCAGGTAACAGGTGAACATGCAAACTCCACGTAGGGGAGCCCTGGGCAACCAGCAGATTCAAACCCAGGACCTTTGTGCTACTAGGTAAAAGTCTTTAACACCGCACCACCATTGAGCCTGGTATTAAGCCTGGTATTAAGTTTGACTAATGACACGTTGTACTTCTCATGTAACCATTCTTATTTTGTCTTATTTTTGTCAGTGACCTTCAAAGTCACCTTATTGCAATCCAACTGAAGACCTGCTTAATGCAGAGTGTCCTCCATGATGAAAACATCTGCTTTGGGAACATATTTTGAATGGATGCTGTTCAGCACTTAAGTGTCAGAGACCTGGATGGCATGTCAAGGACCATTAAAGTGGATCGTGTACTGTAACCATCGTCATCTTACTGAGACACTTTGCAAACATGCCAAAAGTTCTAGATCAAAAAGAGTGAAAATGAGTCATAAATACCAAACCAAGCCAACCGAAGTGGGTTGAGTCGAGCTTTAAATGGAGAGAGAAGGGTGAAAAAAGGAGAGAGACTGGAGGAAAGTAACAGAAATAACTAGAATTCCTGGTGGACTGAAATGAGTCAGTGGCTGAGCTAAATGTAAGAAATGCACACACAATCTATGGCTAGCCAGCTTACAGCTAACCTCTGAGGTTAGGCCGAGGGGCAGTCGGTGGCTTCTCGCTTTGGCTGTCTGGAGGTGAATTTAACATAAAGCGCAAATTTCTGTTTACACCAAAATCTTCACGTTCTTTGGTTTATGATCAAATACCTGAAAAATCTACTGCCGATGTCAACGTCCCCATTTCTTGAATATGAACCCTGTCTTCATAACACAGGCCAGCGTCGTTGTATCTACTTCAATTGTAGAAGTGTTTCATAAAAATAAAAAAAAACCCTAAAACAAACAAACAAAAACAAGTAATAAACTTTCATCTTCACTCTTTTCGCTGCCTTATTATCATCTCCTTTTTGCTCATCCAGCGAGTCCTGAAAATAGTCTTGAAATAGTCCTTTACATTTGTGTATTCATTTTTCAGAGACACATGCAAAAAATATGTTTTAATTCCTCCAGTTTCTAACAGCTTTCAATCCCACTGTGGATTTTACGATGTGTATTTCTATTTCTTCATTTGCATTTGGCTCATGTTGTTATCCAAAACGTCAATGTTTTATAAATGACGATGAATAATTCAATTCAAACAATCACCTCTGAGAATACAGGAAAATCCTCAAAGTAAATCTATTTGAATTATTCCATTAAGCTGATATAGATGAGTCACGATGCCAGTAAATACCATATAGCTGGGTGTGACACGTGGATTTTGGGGAGCGCTCTCGTATCATTCACGTGGATCTCGCTACACGATCACACACATAGACACACAGACTACTTCACAGAAACAGTGTATCCTATGGGACTCTGTATGAAGCCTGAGGTACTTGAATCAAAGTCTCAGCACACATGCGGAATATGAAACATCTGTCTCGCCCACCGCCTGATTAGGAAGTCTTCTTCGATGATGCTTCCAACAGACTGAAGATAAAGTGATATGTATGTGGGACATTTCCACAAAATTTGGGACGCTGTGTAAAATGTAAATTCAGAGATTTTTAATAAAGCTTACAGGCATGCCCCCTCATAATTAGAAATTATCATAACGATGTTACAGAAAGAAATACTGGATATTAGTGATCTTGCATTTAATACCAGGTATGATTCTGTAGTGGAAATCACTGCGTGAACTTTAGAAAACAATAAACTCTACCATGCCAAGAAATACAAAGAAGATCTTGAAACGCTGCCAGATCACGGACATGGACTGAAGTCAAGTCTGTCTACTGAATTTTTTTTTTTTTTTAAATGATACATCCAGGAGGTTAAAGAGGAGATGGATGAGCATCATTATCAGCAAAAACTATGCTTGTTCAAAAGTAGGGGGACACATTAGAATGACATTGGTAAGTTGCAACATTGTAAAAACCACGAAATACTGAGTTACAGTAACACACAAAGGTCTTGAGCCACTCCTCGTTTCTTTATATTTTGCTTCCAAGGAGCCAGACTTTATTTTTTTGTAGTGGTCTTGAGCAATAATTCTTCAGGCTTTCTGAAGGTCTTTGAAAGTTTTTCACTCCATTTTCACTCCAGTCCATATATCTGACCATTTTTAGCAGAATGATTTTTTTAAGCCATGTGACCTATGACTCATTCAAGCGTTAACCTAACTTAAAGGAGGAGCCAGTGTTGTGTTACACATAACCAACAACTAATATTAAATTCTATTTTTTTAGGGATTTTGTTACTAGCAGCCTGTCACACAACACACAAAAAATTGTTCAGCAGAATGTATTTACAAACAACAACATACACGGACATGTAACAACCATGTAACATAGATGTAATGTTGCTGTTTGTTTTGTGATCAGTTACTAATCATTATATATATATATATATATATATATCATTTGTAAGGATTTGAGTATCATAAAAATAATTCCCAAAACAACGCTGAGTGTCTGCAGCCATATGTAAAACACAGCGGAGGCTCTGTGATGGTTTGGAGCTGCATTTAGCAGGTGGCAACTGAGTGTTGGATCATCTTGACAGAGAACTAAATGAAAGGCAGCCAACATCCAAAGAAGAGCTTTGAATGAAGCCTGGAGAACAATTCCTGAAGACTGCTTAAAGAAATGACAAGAAAACTGCTGAAGAGAGTTCAGCCTGCGCTAAAGAATAAAGATGGTCATACCAAATATTGACTTTCAAACTTATTAAAATCGTATAAACTCTGTTCTTACCTTATACACTGTATTTCCATGTTTCTTTGTTTTTTTTTTTGTTGTTGTTGCATATTTCAATAAATTACTGCACCTATTTTCCATTTTCCTAGCAAAATATAGAAATACAAAGTGGCTCAACACTTTTGCACAATACTGTATATACAGGTTTTGGAGCAATATGCGCTGCCATTCAGCTGACGGAAAAGGCTTTGCTTATTTCAACAGGTCAATGTCAGGCTGCACTGGGCATGTATTACTAAAGCACGTTCCTACAGAGTGTGGCGAAAAGAAGAGGTGATACCACATAGTAGTAAACATGCTCCCGTCCCAGAGTTTTTAAAAATTGTATCACTAGCAAAAAAATTCTGAATGAGCCGATGGCTCGTTTTAAATTAAATATTGGGTTTACATATTTGCAGTGTTGCACAGTGACACAGTAGCTAGCACTGTCCCCTCACAGCAAGGACATCCTTGGGGTCAAATGTGGCTGCCAGCTGGGGCCCCTCTGTGTGGAGTTTACATGTTCTGTCCGTGCATGTGTGGGTTCTTTCTGGGCGTTCCGGCTTCATGCCACAGTCCAAAGACCTGTTAGTTTAATAGGTGATTCTAAATTGTCTGTATAGTGTGAATAGTTTCTCTGTCTTTTTATGTCACCCTAAATTGGATAAACAGTTAAGAACATGGATGAATGGACATGTTAATACTTTCTCTTGAAATACAAAAGAGCAAACAAAAGAAAAAAATAATTACCAAGTGTGTTCTGAAGCCAAAATGAAACTGAGCATTTAAGTAATCTAAGTAAATTTTTTAATCAGTCTGGCAATCTGAAAATACCCTGGGTTTAAACCTCTGAATAGGTTAGGACTCCTTTATGAGCAATTCACAAATAACGGCTCTTAATACTTTTATTAAAGGGTTTTGAAGGACAATATATTGTGTCACTTGATGTGGTAACTGTTCTGAATAGTGTTTTTTGTGTTTATGAGGTTTGGAAAGATGAGTCTGTCTCCTGAGTAACTGTGTGAACTGAATGTTCCCTGTGAAAAAATGTTCATTTTGATTTGTGAAAGTGTGAATAGGGTTCTTCAGAGATCCTTCATCGCGACATTATCACTGGATGTGAGACAGACTTGAAGCTTTCAGCTGAAAGCTCGGAGTACGGAGGTGATCCCCCGCTCACAGAGAAAAGAGCAAAATTCAATTTGGAAAGTGCTGAAATTAAGGACACAGAAGTCTTTCTACAGCAGAGGCATGTTTATTGTCAGGAAAAATGTAGATTTTCCCGGAATGCTGTCTTTAAAATCGGGTTTTCAAACTGAAAGCTTATTCAAATACTGTAGGGATGGGATGTCACCTTTAGTGGATCTCTGTATAATAAATAATTTTTTTGCTATACACTTAATGAAGTCATACAGGGCTAATCCAAAAGCTTGGGTTAAAAGGGACGAGTAAACACATTGATTTGTGACCAGATCACTTTGACCTGGCACCACTCCTGGTAGCAAGTAGGGAAAGAAGACAACTGGGTAAAGGCTGGCTGGATACAGGACAGAGTCTCTTCTTATTCCTCTGGGAAACCCAGGAACAACAGCTGAGAGGCATCAGGAGCATTTAAAAGGTTTGCATGCATCACTTTTTAAGATGGAAACTTCTGTTCTTTATGAATGAATTACAAGGTCAAATAAGAACAGAAGCAGGTGAAGGAAAATGAATCTTTATGAAGAATGTGTTCTGCTTGAGGCTGGCATTTTGTTATTTTTTATTTTGTTTTGCTCTACATTTTATATTCCGCTAACATATTTTTGAAAAAATCTTTTATACCACAGTTTTCATTCTCTTTTCTCCCCTTCATGCTTCCACCTCTCCTGACCCTGTATCACTCTCTTTTCAATAGGATGATGTGGCGTATGCGCCGACGCTCCAGGACAATCTGTCTGTCCTTGGCCTTCATCACCATTTTCTTCCACCTCCTCCTGGCTCTTGTTTCTTTTTCCATTTACCACCAGCCTTGTGACATCCCAGTGCTACCCAGGGCACACGTCCTGAGAGACCTGGCACACACCAACTACACTTCTGTGGTGATCAGAGATCCAGCTGGGCCACCAACTGATACTATACAAAGAGATTCTTCCTATGAAGCTGCCAAGAAGACAGTTAAGAGTAATGCACGACTGCTTTCCGACAAAGGCTTGCTGGTGAAAGAAGGTAAAAACTTCTCAACTGAGTCAGACTTGTTAAAGCTGGAGGCGCTGTTTGGCCATCCACTCTACAACATGCCCAGCCCTCCTATCCCTGAAGAGGACTGGCTGCTGAGAGTGAAACCAAAGGTCAAGGCGAGTGAGAAGAGCTCCCAGATGTGGTCAGTATGATAATGTGCAAAAGACTGTGTGCAGGTGGACTGTGTGTTACCTTTGACAACATCTCCCCTCAAGATTACAATCAAATACTACCTTAACTTCCTAAAATGACTTTCCTTAACCTTTCCTTAGATTATGCTCAGTTCAGTTCTGCTTTGTCACTGGACTAGCTCATACAGTTGGAGGGAGTTTGACAAACACAAAATCTTTGTTGTTTTGACTCTGTACACCGTCACGGTAGATGTTAAGCAATTAATGTGTGATTGAAGTGCAGACTTTCAGCTTCCATTTGGTGGGTTTTATTACAAAAAATGCATTAACTGTTTGTGAATTACAGACATAATTACAGACATATTTATACCCTTGAGATGCTCTGCCAGGCCTTTACTTCAGCCACATTCAGTTGCTGCTTCTTTGTGTTTCTGTCTCCAGTTTTTGTTTATTAACTGAAAAACATGCTCAATAGGGTTGAGATAAGGTGACTGACTCCTTGAAGAACAGTGTATTTCTTTGGCTTGAGAAACTCTTGGGTTTCATTTGCAGTAAGCTTAGAGTCATTATCCATTTGCACATTCTGATCATTGCAGCGTTTGGCTGGATCTGAGCAGAGTGTTCATCCTGCTGCCTCTGTCAGCAGTCACATCACCAGTAAACGGTAGTGGTGCGGTTCAACTGACAGTCATACACGCCCATGCCATAACATTGCCCCCAACATGTTTGACAGGTAATGTGGTATGCTTTGGATCATGAGCAGTTTCTCTCATTTTCCATACTTTTCTCTTCCTATTGATGTGGAAATAATGTGCAAATAATTTATTTTTTTTGCACTTTGTGTGGTCTTTTAAGCCTTTTGGTGATGTTGAACTAGCCAGTGCATTAATTTTTTTTAAAGAATATACTAGGTTGTTGATTGATTTCTAAAGTCTGATAGATGTATTTAGTTTTATCAGCAAAATGATGCCTTGTGCAATCTCTTCGGGGCTTCATATTTGTTCTCATAGTGAAACGCTATAAAATGCAAATTCAGGACTCTGAATCATCCATCCATCCATTTTCTTCCATTTATCCTAAGTCTACTTCATTTGTCATGCAATAACAAGGCCATGAAATTGTTTTCATTCAATTGTCTGGTTAATGTTGAGTCTAAATGGAAAATAGGGGGCCTATGCATAAAAGTGGCTGTAATTCCTAACAAGTTCATGCACAATGTTTGGAAAACCAACTGGATTAGAGCTGAAAGTCTGCACTTCAATCACATATTGATTTTTTAATATAAACTCCACTGTGGTGCTGTGTAGAGGCAAAACTAAAAAACTGTGTTTGTCCTACAAATCATGAGCAACACTATGTACAACACTGGACACATCCAGTGCTGTACATACTGGCCACAAAGGGCAATAACCCCACAAGCAACCAAATGCTATAAGCTAATCACAGTATTTCTGCTTTCATGGTGTTTCACAGTAATTCTGGTTATATTGCACTTCTCTGTATAGTCCTCTGAAAACATGTACAGTCAAGATTTTCACCAGATGGGTGAGACTGCAGGGAGCAGACGCAGTATCTTGTTGCTGCTGACAGTGTTGCTGCATGTATTCAGCTAATTGAGCCCGTGTTTATGTAGTCTAAGCAAAACTAAAACATATGGGCAACAGTCTTTGCAGGCACAACAAGAAATGTGAGTGACCTGCTTGGGTTAAAAATGCAAGATGCCATGCTGGCTGAAATATACTGTATGGCTACAACAATATGCTACGGTTGCTACTGATGAAAGCACTTCCAGTTGGCTCCTATTTTACATTTTGCCCTCGCTTTCAGACATTTTGTGTTGACGTCTCTAATTATACTTCTAGAAGACGAAAACCAACTTGAGTAACAGCAATTTATACTTGAGTAACGGCGCCAATTCGCCAGTCTTTCCCCTGCTCAGTTCTGCTGTGTGTGTGTCTGTTTAACAGCGAGGAGATGCACACACTGTGAAACAGTGAGCAGAGGAGAGCAGGAAAACAGTAAATGTAAAACTAAAATGAAAAAAGTGCTCATAAATGACATAAATAACACTCCAGTCTTCCGTCTCACTATTATAATGCCGTGTGAGAGGTCACTCTTAATCTCTTTTTGAATAGTGGCAGATTGCAGCTCTCCAGTCATGAATGGTCATGACTGGATGAATGAGAACCTAATTTTAAAATGCTTGGCTGAAGTAAAACAGTGCTCTGTAGGGACAGTCCATTCACCAAATGCAGTCTTTATTCAGGGTGAGTGCCAGCCAGAATGGCTACGAGGACGTCCACTGGAACAGCAGCAGCAGCAGCCACCCTCCATGGCTGCGTTTTCACCTGGCCATCTCCCGCTGGCAGCTCTACCCCCATCGTGACCCCAACATGGAGTCCCTGATGCAACAGCTCGCCACGCACCGCATCGTCAGTGCAGGTGTGACACTCAGCTTCTGAGCTGTGTTTACTTTTGGGTGATCCATGTGCCGGTGTGCGAGTGTTTTCCTTTTGCATTTATTCAACAGCATCACTCCCTCAACGTATGGTAAAAGCAGAGTCTGACGCTATTACACCAATCACATGCTGATCATGCACCACAGCTGAGGTGCCAGACAACCACAGGCTGGGTGTTTTCAGAGTAGACAAACAGAAGCATCTGAATCAGTTTTAGGTGAGATAAATAAATTAGTGTGTTAAATACTGCAGTCTGTTTATTGCAGTAGCTCTAACAAAACCGACATTAAAATTACCCACAAACCTGTGCCTGTAAAGGTTCATGGGCTACATGGGGGGTGAAAGCAGAATAAAGAGCACGGTTGTTGTGAGTATGCCACACCTGAGGTTTGGGGCTGGCCTTTCAATCTTAGATTCACTATGAAGTTCTTCTGAAGTGAAAGCCACAGTGAGGGACCTTGGGTATTCAGCAGAGGATGCACAGGAATACATGAACGACTGACCATGTAGCAAACTTAAAAGTGTATGTTTCTTTGCTTTCTTTAATTCTTCACTGTGTGCTCTCTGTGAAATTTGAGGGGACTTTCTGGACGGTCCACACAGAGAAATATCTTGTATGACAGGATGACAACAGGATGAGTGTCACCTTCCTGATATCTTAGTTTTTTTCACATTTGTCACACTTCATTGTTTCAGATCATCAAAGAAATTTTAATATTAGACAGAGATAACTGGGCTAAATACAAAATGCTGTTTTTAAGCCTCACTAAGGCCTGATTATTACCAGAACTGCTGAATCAAGAAATCACTTAAACAGAACCTGTAAAGCAGGCTAAAAGATCTCAAAAAGCAACACATCATGCTATGATCTAAAGGAACACCTGAGTCATGACATCTATCAGTCTGGAAAGGGTTACAAGACCATTCTAAAGCTTTGGGACTCCAGAAAACCACAGTGAGGTGTCATTATCCACACATGGAGAAAACTTGGAACAGTAGTGAACTGTCCCAGAAGTTACCGGTCTACCAAAATTATTCCAAGAGCACACCGGCAATTCACCCAGGAGGTCACAAAAGAAGCCAGAACAGAATCTAAAGAACTGCAGGCCTCACTTGCCTCAGTTAAGGTCAGAGTTCATGATTCAACAATAAGAAAGAGACTGGACAGAAATGGCATCCATGGGAGAGTTCCAAACAGAAACCCACTGCTGAGCTAAAAGAAGACAAAGGAAAGAGAAACAAAACAAACAAAAAAATCTTGATCGTCTCCGAGACTTTGGGAAAATATTCTGTGGACGAAACAAAAGTTGAGCTTTTAGAACATTTTAGAAGGTTTGAATCCTGTTACAGCTGAAGTAAAACTAACAGCAATTCATCCAAAGAACATCAGACGAATAATCAAACATGGTGGTGGTAGTGTGAAGGTCTGGGGCTGCTTTGCTGATTCAGGATGACTTGCCGTCATTGATGGAACCATGAATTCTGCTCTCTACCAGAAAATCCTGATGGAGAATGTCTGTCCATCAGTTTGTGCCCTGTAACTCAAGAGCACTTGGGTTATGCAGCAGGACAATGATCAGAAACACATCTGCAAGTCTTTGAATGGCTCAAAAACAAAATGAAGGTTTTGGAGTGGCCTAATCAGAGTTTGATTACGATGCTTTGGCGTGACGTTGTTCAAAGCACAAAAAACTAAGAAATCAGGAAGGGGGCAAATACTTTTTCACAGCAGTGTATGTCTATCAGATAAAATATCACATCACAATATCACAATATATTGAATTGCTTGCTATTGTGATAGAAATATGGTGCCAAATATTAGAGTCGCCCCTTAATGACTCCTCTTACCTAAATGAACAGAAGGAAACTAAAAAGAAAGGAAAGTGATGAATGGCAGTGAAAAGTGAATCACAAGTCAAGTTTATTTATATAGCACATTTAAAACAACGACGTTGACCCAAGTGTTGTAGAAGATCTATAACCCCAAGGACTATACTCAAATAAAAAAATAAATAAAATAAATAAATCATGATCATAATAATAAATCACACATGCACAGTCTTTGCTTTTTTACATGTATTTGTTCTTCCACTGATATAAATATCTATACCACAGTTATCGTGGGTAATATATTGTGATGGTAACATATTGAGAAGTACTCCATAGTTCTGCAAAGACAGTGAAGCGGAGTCTTGATCTTCCATTAGCAAGAAAACTATATTATCAGAGGTGCTCCATTACCTTTGTTGCTCAGTCATTCAACAGCAAAGTTTCCTAACATTACACAACTTAAACAACCAAACTGGCATTCAGCGCTGACAAAGGATGTGTTTCATTAATTGGATTTGATGTTTAATTTGTAGTAGGAACAAAATGTTATTTCAGCTTTAAAAGACAACATAGCCTTGGTTGAACAAGCAGGGACATAAACAGGCTGAGATGGGTTTGTTATCTTGTGCGGCATGTGAATGAATCTTCATGCAACCTTGTCCAAAGCACAAGGTTGCACACTCCACGTGTGTAAATAATTACAGGATTCCAGAAGAGATTCACTAAGATTCGTTAAAACAGTGTCTGTTTGTTTGAAGCGTGGTTAAATACATAACTGTGAAAAGCTTTAAGCTTTTGTATATTTGTAAATTCAGTTCAGTATCACTCAGTTTTAGATCCATCAAACCACTTTATAATTTTTTCATAAGGTTAGTCCAAAGGAAAATACAAAGGAAAGGGCTCTTTGTTAAAATGTTATGGCTTATTCTTTTCTGTAAAACATTCCATCCATCCATCCTTCCATCCACCCTCCACTTATCCAGTTCAGGGTTGAGGGGGATGTAGCCTATCCCAATTGTCATAGGGTGAAAGGCAGGGTCCTCCCTGGACAAGTCTGTTACGGGGCTATGAGATCTATAATATTCACAGGACTGTGAAAGTCCTTGTAGAACCACCTTTAGCAACAATAACTTGAAAAATCATTTTCTGTGACTTTATCAGTCTCACATCATTGTGGCGGAACTTTGACCCACTCTTCTTTACAAGTTCACTGAGGTTTGCAGGCATTTGTTTGTACGCAGCACTCTTAAGGTGCCACCACAGCATTTCAGTCAGGTTGAGGTCTGGATGTTGGATCATTGCAACACTGTGACTCTTTTTCTTTGTCACCCATCCTGTTGGAGATTAGCTCCATGTTTGGGATCACTGCCCCTGTCCCAATTTTAGCTATGGCCTCACATTTCACTCTAGAATACTTTGGTATAAAGCGAACTTTGACTCGGTGACTACAAGGGGCCCAGGTCCCAGTCTTGTTTTTGATTTTCCCCAAACATGGTGTTGTGCATTATTGCCGAACATTTTTGGAAGTACTACTACTAAGCACTACTAGAATCAGCACCTCTAAGCCTGAGGCCATGGTCCTCAGCTGGAGTGCCCTCTCCGGCTTAGGGACAAGTTCCTTTCCCAGGTCGAGAACTTATTATCCCAAGTATCTCGGGGTCTTGTTCTCGAGTAACAGTAGAAGGGAGTGGGAGATCGACAGATGGGTCGGGGCTGCACCTGCAATGATGTGGACGCTAAATTGATCTGTGGTGGTGAAGAGGAAGCTGAGCATAAAAGTGAAGCTATTGATTTTCATCTTCATCTACGTCCCTACCCTCACTTATGGTCATGAGCTTTGGGTAGTGACCAAAAGAATAAGATTGCGAATACAAGCAGCAGAAATGAGTTTCCTTCGAAAGGTGGCTGGCCTCTCCCTTAGAGATAGGGTGAGGAGTGCTGCCATTTGGGAGGGGCTCAGAGTAGAGCAGCTGCTCCTGCACATCAAGAGGAGCCAGATGAGGTGGCTCGGGCATCTGATTAGGAAGTCTCCTGGCCGCCTCTTGGGTGAGATGGTCTGGGCATGTCCTACCGGTTGGAGACCCAGGACACGCTGGAGAGATTATATCTCTTGGCTGGCCTGGGAACGCCTTGGGGTCCCTCCAGATGAGCTGGTGGAGGTGGCTGGGAGAGGGAAGCCTGTGCTTGCCTGCTTAGGCTGCTGCCCCCACGACCCGGCCCTGGATAAGCGGAAGAAAATTGATGGATGGATGGATGGATCTCTACTTTGGCCTCATCTGTCCGAGGAATGTTGTTTCAGAAGTCTTGTGTTTTGTTCAACTGAACCTTTGCAGTTCTAAGTCGTGCTGCCCATTATTTTTTAGAGCAAAGAGGCTTTTTCCTTCAACCCTTCCAACACAAGCCACACTTTTTGAGTCTTTTTCCAGTTGTACTGTCATTTTTTGTGCAGTTTGAGAATTGCACAGTCTGATCTTGGGTTGAGTTTCCTGGGATGTCCACTCCTGGAAAGATTGTATCATTGTGCTAAAACATACCTGAACGCTTCAGACTAGCAAGCTGCCAAAACGTCTGCTTTAATAGAGGGGCTCACACTTTCTGATGATCAGTTAATCCAGTGCATTTGAATATCAGCACCTGGTTGCTACTTACACTCCTAATTGCTTTGGAAGCAGTCAGGGTGTGCTTAGTCCTTTTTTACAGGACTGCACAGAGTCACAGGTCTCTATAATGTTATATGGAACATTATCTATAGTGAAGTCTGGACAGACTCATTAACATAATGCACTGTCTCACCAAATACTGGAAATCCATATTGTGTTCATATGCTGTGTGTGAGAACCACAAAGATGGACACTGTGGTGTTTATTCTCAGGCTGATCGAAATGTGCTTACTGCATGATGGCACATATTTACTCTGTTATCAAAGTCTTTGAAGAATATAGTCTCTGCTGTGTGTGTGTGTGTGTGTGTTTTGTTGCTATGGTAACACTCTCAGTATTGTATTTCAGTGCAGAAATCTGGGGGGACTCAGCTGAAGCTGGTGATGTCATTTCCTAACTATGGACAAGCCATGTTCAAGCCCATGAAGTAAGCTCCTGATGGCAAAACAGACACAGGCATCATACCACACAGTGTGTGTATAAAGTGGCTCCTTTAGGGCCTCTTGAAATGAGTACGATAAATACATAAATAGATGAGAAAAACATGGATATCAAAGCCTTCAGGCAGCTGTATTGTTGGAGTGATTACTAGAAAGAAAAGTGTTTTAAATTCCCGCTGTCTGTGTGTGCTTATTTAAATCAAATGATTCGATAAATAGACTTTTTTTTAAATGCACGTTTATAGTCTTACTTTCGTTGCCTCCGCCTGACAGGCAGGAAAGAGATGAAGAGACCAACTACAACCTCTACTACTTCTCTGACTTTGAGCGACACAATGCAGAAATCGCAGCTTTTCATCTGGATAGGTATCTAGTCAGATTTCTTTTATCCAAAAGAGTACAACAAACCGCTGCAACAGTAAGCAACACAAATGAAATGCTGGACAAAATAGCCACATAAAAAAATGCAGGTTATGTAACACTGTATT
>VUQJ01004214.1:24954-41111 GCA_015108635.1 Andinoacara biseriatus
ATGACAAATACACAACATGCAGACAATCGAATTAGGCATGCAGGCAAAAGACTAAGTATATGCCCCATATATTTCTACATGTCTAAGAACATCTGTCTTCTTTTTCTGTTTTCCTCTGGAAAGGCCATCCACAGCGTGTCATCCTTTTTTTCTTCATCTCTGCAAATCTCCGGCATGAAAGGAGGCAACCCCTATCCCATTTACTGAAATGAGCAGCAGCCTTGAGGACTTTGAGAGAAGAATTAGTGCAAATAGTCAAAAATTACTACTCTCCTCTGTAATATATTTTACAGCATCATGAGCCACCAGTTTTATTTTGTGATTCATGCAGTGAATGATGTTCAGGTTAGGTCTGATCTTTTCGTGTAGAAGGGTAGCTGCTCCTCTGTATCGGACTATTATAGCAGCCGTGCCATCAGTTGCAAAGGCAACAAGCCGCAAGCGTAACATTTCTTCAGAGATGCCCTGCTTATCAAGGCTGCCTAGCAGGATGTCACAGAAAGCAGTCCAGTGCAAATCAAGACACTGAAACTCACTAAGAATATCTCTTTTTTTTTGTGAGGATCATGTAAAATATGAATCCTTCTTTTCTTTCCTTCAACTAACTGTAGTTTTCACAGTGATAATATTACCTTTTGTTCTTGGTGGTGATTTTATTTTCCTCTAGACTTTTTTTTGAGTTGTAATGCTAAAAAAAAAAATATTGTTCCCTACAACAGATTAAAAAATTCAGCTGAGGTATGAATATGTAGCTCCATCCATTTCCCAAAACATTTTTTTTGTGTTATAAGACTAACTGAGATTAAATGTTATTTTTTTTTGAATATTTACAACATATGAACACCGTGCTTTCTTTCCCATAATCTCAGAATTAAGATTCACATTTTTATGCTGATAATAGTAAAGTTATAATTATATGTTCACTTAACCTTTTATCCATTCAGTAAAGAAAAACTGTTACATTTTAAAAGAAAAAAGAAATTCTGCCATGCTTTGAGGCACAAAGGTCTGTTAGCACACTTCTGAGAAGTCTGATTATAAACTTTGCAAATGAAATAGCAGCTGATGACGACTGTTCTGTACTAACCCCGTCTATGACCTGCCATTTTACAAAAACACTGTACAGTACTTCCTAAAAAAGTGTTTTTGCAAAAGTGTTGATTTTCTATTTTATTATGTAGGCTGCTGTTGGTTTCAAATTAATTTGAATCACTCGTTAGTGTAACATATTGCACTGTATGCTAATTAGTTACGAAATCAGAATAATATACACATAAATATGACAAAATGGCTTTTGCATTTTTTTTAAAGGAATTAGTGTTTGGAAAAAATGGAGTGCGAGTTAGCTTTTCACAGGAGGCAAAGCTCTTGTGAACTTTAATAATAGGGCTGACAAGCAGAAGAAAAATGGGATGACCATTTGTCTTCAAACAGTTTGCCCTCTCAGTGACACAGCAGGGTGTGTAATGAACATGGTGTGAGACTGGACATCCTGTTTCATTCTCTCAGATACGTATGTGACTCGGTGGTAATGGGATTTTTGGGACGCTTGTGGCATTCCTGGGCACCAGCATGTGTCTGTCAGTCGCTCAGATGAGCTGGTAATGACATTCAGTGGTCCCGCTAAGGACCAGCGATTAAGGGACAGAAGAAGCACTGGAGCATGGATGTAGTGCGGAAAGCTTTGTGAAGATTGCAGAGTGGGAGAACGTATAGTGGCTGCTGTCTCTGCCTGTATCATAATGTCTCCATAAAAAGATAACAGAAATCATCTGATGAGGCTAAAATATGGACAGAAATAGAAGCAGAGTGTAGCGATGAGTGGGGTGAAACAGCTGTAGCATAAAGGGTGCATTTGAAACTGCAAGACATTGGCCTGGGAAGAGAATATGATTTTATTGTCTAGATAAGGTGAGAAGGTTGCTCAAGACATTGAAGGGCCACAAAAGAAAAACACATATCTGAGAAAATGACATCTGAAATTGACTGCACCCAAATCATCAAACCATTAAGAGGACATTGTTCACATGGAGTGTGCCTCATTCAGATCACACTGGTGACATGCTTCCATCTCAACCACACTTCAAAAGTTTTCTATTTCCTCAAGAAATCCCACAAAACAGAACCAAAATAATCAAATCACTTCATGACTGAGTTGCTGTCAATCGCTTCTCTTTGTTATAATACCAGTAACAGTAGACTGTGGAATATTTAATAGCGAGGAAATTTCAGGAGGAGACTTGTTGCATAGACGGCATCCTATTACTGTATCCTGCAGGAATTCACTGAGCTCCTGAGAGCAACTCATTCTTTCACAAATGTTTGTAGAAGCAGTCTGCATGCCTAGGTGCTGATTTTAAACACCTGTGGCCATGGAAGTTATTGGAACACTGAATCCAATGATCTGGATGGGTGAATGAATGCTTTTGTCATTATAGTGTATATATAGTGTATATATGTATGTATAGAGCCACAGTCTCATTCAATACTCACTTAAGGCTCCAATTTCAAATTTTTCATTTCGTGCATTTAGCTAATGTGAACTCTCATAAGTGTTTGTCGGGTTCTAGTACGAGAGGTTCCAGTAAGCGTGAATTCATAAAAATATTTCAGGTGTAGATAATTATCTGTTGAGATAAAATGTTTTGCAGTCTTTTCAGAAAACATAGTGAAATCAGCGTTTGCAAGATGCAGACCTTGAATTTCTGTGTTTTATTTTAAATGAAACATCTATGGTTGTAAGTTGTAAGTGTGTGTGTGTGTGCGTGCGGTGCGTGTGTGTGTGTGTGTTCTGCATTGCCTTCTCTAGTGCTACATGAAAAGTGTAAAGTATAACCATTTTGTATCAATGGAAAAAATTTTATTTTTCTTCCAAGTTTCTCTGACAGACATAATTTTGCAGCGATAAGCACCCATCACATTTACCTAAATATCCCATAAATCCTCTAGACAAGCAGTAATGGGTCTCTGTGCCCTTGCTGTCAGATCTACTTTAAGTTGGTGCAATGCCAATGCGTTATTACCCACAATGTCCCATGGCAGGTAGTCTCCCTTGTCTAAACAGCAGTGCCCACCAAGGTAGAAAACCAACATTGTCATCCAGGGAAATTAGGGCCACTCAGGAACATTCTAATTTTAACATTTTTTTTTTAACCTGCCAAATTCAATATCAAATGACAGACCATTTAAGGGGCTTAGTCTGGTGTTTGAGAACGAGTGGCAGTGCTGGTTGAAGGACCCACTTAATATGTTGGATTGTAAAATAAAACAAAAACAAAGCGTGATTTGGAAGAAGCCCATAGGCGACTAACTTGTTATTTGATTGAGATTTACTCTGCTTAGCAGGGCAGCGTTGTTCCAAGCACGGAACTCATTTTGCCAATTCAAGCTGATGCCAAGCTTTATTAGACCTCTTGCTATATGTTGTGTATATTAGCATAAACATATGTGGCTACTTTATTTCATATGCAGGTGGGTGATTTAATTAACGGAGAATCCTTAGGGCCGCTGCTACTGATTTCCTGGTGTTGGGCAGGCTTATACCCAATTCTCACTTCAACAAGAGCCGTGTTTCCAATTGTTAAAACAAATTTGAATTAATAGCAGTATCCCCTTACAGTGGTTTATGTCAAATGAGGAAATGAATTCTCTCTCTTGCTCATTCGCTCTCATTTTATGAGCACATATTCCGACTCAGGATGAGGCCATTAGCTGAATGACACATCCCTACAATGTCAAAGGTCAGCCACCCCATTATAAGTGAATAATTTCCACAAGAAAAAAAAAATGCAATGTTGCAAGCCTCCAGCCAGGATTCTATTCAGTTTTGACAGGGCATTTCAACTAGAGGCAAAACTCAAAATCTATTCAGCAGTCAATTTGCCTCCCTGGCTCTGATTATGAGCACTGCTGCAGCAGCAGGGTTTGATAGCTGCTATAATACTGCCAGACAGTCCAATTTCTCCCCTTGCCTCCCAATGCCATTCACACACACACACACACACACACACAGTCCAGCTCTATATACATACCCTCAACTAACTGCTATGATACACCATTAAGTCAATAACACACTGGGAAAAAAAAGTAAATCATTTCCCGCATATATCGGGTATCACAAGGAATCCAAATGCATTTCACTTCATCTGATGACAAACAAAGGTTTCAAAATGTAGTCAGCCATGACAGTTTGAACAAATTAAAAGTTCTCAATGGTGGTGGCAGGATTTGCGATAGACCGATATCATCTCCTTGGGTTTCCTTTCTTCGGTTTTCTCCTTCTCTTTGAGACTCCCTATCAGTAATTTGTCTGCATTGCCAGCCATGGACTGATTGTAATAACGCTTCCATTGAATAGCACAATCAGCCCTCAGCCCTTGTGCGATTTTCCTTAGGGATCGCTTGCTCTGTCTTCACAAAATAGAAAAGAAGAGAGAGATTTGTATCAACGGCGCATGCGCAGAGAAAAACTCATTATCTCTCACTGAATTCAAACTAATATGCATAATATGTGCTTTCTTATAAAGCACTGACACCATGAGAAAGGACACTGTTATGGAAAGGTGAAGTCAAAAAATAGAAAACTGATTTAAATGTACATCATTGCTCATGGTATCCTTGTTTGATGTTGCAAAGTTATTGGCATATCATATGAGGAGGAAAAAAACCTATTCTTCTGTGAAATACTGATATTTATATACTTATTTTATATTCCTGTAATAAAAATATCTGCAAAGAACCAAACCATGCACTTATTCCTTGTAAATTGTGGAGGTAGACAATGACACAATCTGCTATTTTGACTGCTACTTGCACAAGAGACTCTTCCCTCTGGACACAAGCCACCAAAACAGCAATGCTTGAAATTGAAAATTGGAATTCATCATCTAATGGCATCCAGAGAGTGGGTCCTAAGTGATGATTGAAAGCATGGGCATAATGCCCAATGGAGTTCTTACATGAGCCCTTTAAGAGGTTTTAAGGTCTAAAGCATTTAACCCTTAGCCTGAGGGAAGAACTATTTGCACAGTGAGAAGGATTTTGTTGTTGCTTCTGTTATCCTCAACTGTAGTGCAGCAATTGTAGCTGGTGAAGTAGTGAAGAAGCAAATTGAATTTTTTTTTTTTTTTTCTGAGAAATATGGGTTTTCATGTTTGCTCAGTCTTCAAGACTTGTTGACAGATTTTTGCCTTTACAGCAACTTAGCCTTGATTTGTTTAAAAGGAAAACGTGAAACCTAAAATCTAAAGCGGATTCTGCAGGCTTTTTTTTCAGCGGTTTAAATATTCAAGAGCTTGGAATTTTAGACAAACTCCGATCAGGAATCTCTGAATATTTATATTTATTTATTTATTGCCTCCGACAGCTGATGAACACCTGTTGTGACATCATGTTTTCGGGGACATCCTCTTCAGCCCTTCAGGATGCAGTGTGAAATTTTAAAAGATTAAAAGAATTTTACAACATCCCAAAGGACAGTTTCTTTTCCCCAAAGGCAATTATGATGTCAGACAGTGTGACTGGCAGATCAGCACCTAAAAGCAGGACTCCATGAACAGGCATAAACTAAAATTACTTTTATTGCTGAGAGAAAAACAAAGTGCAAAATCATTTCAGGGCAAAACAAGGCAACTAATCCAGAATATAGACTCTTTCGTTACAAGACATGGAACAACCTGCCACACCAGCACACAGTGCGCAGACAGCCTGGCAAAGAACTGAGGAAGACACAGACAATATATACACACCAGGTAATGGGCTGATGGGAAACAGCTGGGGGGGAGACACAGGAAGCAAAACTAAACACAAAGCATAAGAACTAAGACATACCAAAATAAAACAGGAAGTGGAAACACAGACCAAGGCTAAGACACATGAACTTGACCCAAGGGCAGAGGGCAGAAGTTACCTATATCAGTTTAATGACGAATGTCTGCTCAAATTTGAAGCGCCTGGCTGCAGTACCTCAGGAGTTGGCAGAAAAATAGAAGTAAGAAAAACAGGGGCAGCATTTGGCAAGCCTACATCAAACTCCCCAAACTGTCATTCAGAGACTAGTAAGTATTCTCCTTTGGTCATCTGCATTTGGATTTACTGCTTATTTCAAATCCCTTCATTAAGCCATATAGATCATGAGTGTGTTGTTATCTCAGTCCTTGAGCGAATGTGGGCATTAAATCCCAGGTTCCTGAAACCTGGACTCAATCCCAGTCCATTTCACCTTGCATGCAATCCTTCCATTTACTTTCTCAGTTAATTAAATGTTTTTTAATTTAACCATAGATGTAATGGTGAGAGGCTACCCATCACATTTGTTCTCCACTTATTGGACTTCTGCTCAGCTACTGACACATCTTAAATAATGCAGTCCCTATGAGGTGCCGCTGTGATTCTGTATGAATTTTTAAAGTTCAATAAACGTTTTTTATCCGCTGGCCATACCTAATGGCACCCATTACTATTTAATGCTTAAATATTTTCTACAGTGTTAAATTGTACTTCATTATTGAGCATTACCGCAGCAGCCTCTTTATAATACTCTTTAAAATCAAACCACAACTCTTAAATCTTTACAGATGTACAGGGAATCATCAGTACAAAATCAATGCACATTATTCAACATTTAAAAGTTACTTATTTTGATGCAAAAAACTTGCGTTGAATCAAGGTTTGAAGTAAACAGCAACAAACAATGAAGTAGTTACCCAAGATGCTAGTTTCACCTAAATTTTATAGATATCTGATGACCTCATAGTGGAAAAGCATATTAAATATTCACAACATCCCTGGTAGCGCCCATCTTATTTCCTGTCTTTAATGTATCCAATAAATGCAAAATACCTAAAAGCAAATCTTATATTTGGTTTTCATTTCATAATTACAGCTCTAAAGCAGAAAAGCTGCATTCCCAGAAGTCGTTTGCAAGCTACATAGTCAATAAAGTAGTCAGCTGTAACAAGTCCGCTGAAAAGTTGCCTTTGAATGTCAAAGTCGATTAGCTGCAGAGCTAAATGATGTGCCCACAGGCCCGATCACTCCGATGCTCTTTTAATTTTTACACAAACATGTGTGAACCACAGTCAATAAGGCTTAATGGCTTTTGTAATTCTTTGGGTTTTTTTATGCAGCACTGTGAGAAGGTCAAACTTGTTGTAAAGCCTAAGCATCTGCCTATTTCACCTCCTGAACATCTACCTGATAGATTAGTACACAATTTTGTGCAGATGTTCTACAGTCACTGGTCAACTTTTCCAAATGCTGCAAAATCTCCAAAAATAAATGACATTCCCATAACTTTGTTTAGTGTGAACTGTCAGGTGTTAATTTGCTCACATCTATGAAAATAAGTTTCCAAACATCAGCATGCTGTCAGTGCATCCTGTTTTTTTTTTTTCTTTCCATTTAGAGGTTAAGTGTTTAATTCAAAGTTCAAAGTTAAGCGTTGAGATAAGAATTTTTTAAATCTGTGTTTGACAAGGTGCTACAACCCTGAAGGAAATTCAATTTGGGAAATAAATCTTTTCAAAAGGCACTTTCACATCAGCTGCTGTGCTGTGTGAGGTCTCCAGCATGGACATGTTTACCATCCAGTCGCCCTACATTCACTCTTACTGTTGGTTTTTCTGCTGGTGCTGATTGGCTGACTGGTAGCGAGTGTAGCCTACGGGAGGTCTATTTTGTGACTAATGATGCCTTCACAGCAAAACAACATTGGATAACTACAACTTTCACAATTAAAAATAGACAAAGGGGCAAGTAGTTAATGCTAGAAGCCACACTTACCCCAGAACATGACATTAAGGCACACATAATTTGTTCAATTATCTAAAAAATCTGAGGAGTGTGGCGGCCATATCCTAGGGCAGGAGATGCCACAGAGGACCATGATTATCCCTGGCAGTGTGTGTGTGTCTGTGTGTGTGAACAGGCAGTCTGTTCCTCAGAGAGACAGTGAGAACGATACTGTTCATATGAATTTACTGTTGTGCATTAATCACAGAATATTTTTTACCTGAGGTGCTATGATAGTGTGCATGAATACCACAAGAAATAATATACAGCCTAAAGGTAAGCCCCTACATCCCTCTCACCCTCCCCTTTTGAGTTTTGGGATCCAGTGAACTCAGTTCTGTGGGATTGTTGGCATTTGTCAGTGAACACTAGTGCTTTAGAATGAGGCAAGGAGACAATTTAGGTGTTAATCACACTTTGAGGCTTTTTAAAAAAAAAATCTATGTAGTTTAGGCTGTTGTTCCTGTTGATAATCATAAATTGGGCCTCATTTACTAACAGTGCATATGCAGGAACATTTCATGCACAAAACAGTGATTTATCAATATTTTCTGTTTTCTTCTTTTCTTGTAGTTTGTTAGTCTTTCTTCATATCAACTTTAATATGTCCAAACTTATTTTATTTTTACTTGACACACAGTGAGGGTTTTTTCCTTTCTTTTTTTCCCTCTAGTGGAAACACTTTGAACAGATGTGCCTTTTCTGGCTAGCAGCTCCATATTCAATATCCCTTGTCCAATACATCCACTATCCTCCCGTGCACGTGTCCTAACCATCTCCACCTTGTCGCTCCAAACTTTGTCTCCAAAGCGCTCAGCCTGAGCTTTCCCTCTGAAATACACGTTTCTAATCCTGTCCATCCCGGTCACTCCCAATGAAAGCATCTTCTGCTCTGCCTCCTGTCTTTTTGTTTGTGGCACTGTCTGCAAACCATACACCATAGCAGGTCTCACTACCATCTTGTAAACCTTCCCTTTCACTCTTGCTACTATCCTTCTGTCACAAATCACCCCTGACACTCATCTCCACCCACTCCACCCTGCCAGCACTCTCTTCTTCACATCTCTTGTGCGCTGTCTGTTGCTTTGGATGGGTGACCCCAGGTATTTAAACTCATCTACCTTCACTACCTCTACTCCTTACAGCTTCACTGTTACACCTGCCTCCCCCTCATTCACACATATGTATTCTATCTTGCTTCTACTCTCTTTCATTCCTCTTCTCTTCAGGCTCTCTTCCACCTGCTCCCTACTCACAGTGTTGTCTGCAAACATTATAGTCCTTGGAGACTTCTGCCTGACCTCATCAGTCAACCTCTCCATCAACACAGCGCTCCAATGTCTTGCTGTCCTCATACATGTCCTGCACCAGCCTCACATATTTCTCACATACTTCCACAGGTGTGTCATCAGGCCTTTCCACTCTTCATCTTCGTCACAGCCCTCACTGCCTCCTTACTAATCCACTGCACTTCCTGTATCACCAGCTTTTCTCCTCTCTCATTTTTTTTCATTCACCGGCTCCTTAAAGCAGTCCTTCCATCTTCTAAACACACTCTCTTAGTACATTTCCATTTCTATCGTTAACCATTCTGGCTTGCTGCACATCCTTTTCAGCTCAGTCTTACTGCTTTGGTACAAGTCCTGTTCTCCTTCCTTAGTATCAAGCCTCACAATAAGCCTTTTCCTTTGCCACCTCTCTCTTTGCTGTATGTCTAGCCTCCCAGCACTCCAGTCTACTTTTTTCATCTCCCTTTCTCCCTTTTTCTTTACTAACCTATTCCTTTGAATATTTTCCTATACCTCCTTATTCCACTATACCAAGTATCCTTGTCCTCGTCCTTCTTGGCACTTTACCTTCTTGGCAACTTTCCCAGTCATCTGGTAACTCTTCCCTACCACCCATAGACTGTCAACTCCTCCTTGAACGAATTCATCCTTCAGCTTCTGCCAGTTAATCCTATCTCCATTTGCTGCCTCTTCTTGGTTTCCAAAGTCATCCTATAGACTGCCAATTCTCCCCTGACACCACCTTGCACCACCTATCTCTTTCACATTGCACCTTCTGCATAACATGCATTCGACCCGTGTTAATCTTCCTTCATTCTTATGTTCCTCCTTCTTCTTGAAGTATGTGTTCAACACTTCCATCCTTTTCTGAAAATCCATTACATCTGTCCATCTGCATTTTTCTCCTTAACACCTCATCACCTCTGTCCCTTCACCTAAATGCCCACTGAAGTCCAATCACCACTTTCTCCCCCTTGGGGGCACTCTCTATTCGCTTCAATTCCATTTTATTTATATAGCACCAAATCACAACAACAATCGCCTCAGAGCGCTTTATATTGTAAGGTAAGGACCCTACAAACGTTCCCGCTACCACTTCATCCAACTCACGCCAGAATTCTTCTTTCTTTTCTTACATTCAACCTGTGGAGCACATTCAGCACCACACATTTGATTCCCAGCTTCAAACTCATGATTCTGGCTGACATTCTCTTCACCTCCACCTATTCACACACTCTTCCTTCAAGATTAAATCCATCTCAATTTCTCTTTCTATCAACACCATGGTAGAACAGCTTGAATCCACCTCCAATGCTCCTGGCCTTGTTTCCCTTCCACCTGGTCTCCTGCGCACACAATCTTATGTAGCTTTCTTCTATCCATCATATCAGCCAACTCTCTCCATTTATAGTCGCTCCATCTCTACATTTACAGTTACTACTCTCACCTCCAAACTCCTGCTTTTTCTTCTCTCTCACACTTTTGTCTTCAGCCAACTGTAGCTCAGTTGAACCCTGTTAGCCAACAGCACTGGAGGTGATAGTTACTAGCTCAGGCCCAGACTGATCCTGTATGGAAATCTTATTCTTTATGATGTGCACGTTTGAGATTTTAGACCTGATGCCCTTGCTGACGCATCCATCCCCATTAATCTGGGCTTGGGACCGACAGTAGGAATACAGTGATTGTCACCCGTGGCAGGATTTCTTTGCGCCCTTTTGATTGTTGCCTATAAGTTTTTTTGTTTTTTTTTTAATCCGCCATCATTTCATTAAAATTCATCCCATTGCTATTTTACTTTTTCAATACCATATCCTATCTCTGTAATGAAATGCAAAACCCAAGAGACAAAAGTAAAGAATGTTGTTATTAAATTATAAGCAAAAGTTTTCCAGCAGTTTTTGGTCTTATCAGCTGTTCAGGTGAGCTAATCCTTTGCACTTCGTCTATCCTCCTTCCGTCCCTCCATCTCCACTTACGATTTCTCTCCCCTGTGCCAGAATCTGTACTGTTATCCTTTTGTAGTCTGCCCAGGGCTAAGTTCATATGCAGAGAGGTATCTGTAGAAGATAAGGTTCTATGCATTACTCTGACAGTGTGCAGAAGTGCAGAGATGCTACAAGTAAAAATAATCAGGGCACAACTCCATTCTGCAGAGCTGCAGGGCTACACAGGCCAAGAAAAGAGATAGGGAGCGACCTAAAGGGAACTTCAAACTTTGCCACACACACACACACACACACACCTAGACACACACTCACACAAATGAGAAAATAAAATACGAGCAGAAGTGCAAGAGCGGAGTTCTCCTTTCTCTCCCTTTTGCTTGAGTATTTGCAGAATATCAGCTGCTAAATGTTTTATTCAACAGAACTTGGTTCAATTTCAGAGCCCCTTTGATAACGGTACTACACAGGCCTTAAGAGCGGTGCAGCTCAATAACAAAATCAAAAGAAAATGACCACAGAATACTGCAAGGGCAAGAAAGTCCAAACAAAACTTGAACAATTGGTGATAAATCAGGAAAACCCTTCCAATAAGATAAACTATGACTTTGTAAAACTATAAATTTGAAGTTCTACTTGTGATACATTTAGATAATTTGGGTTATGATGCCAGTAGAATGGTGTACTTCTGTCAGCTGCTTGCCAGCAATAGTATTGGCAAACACTGCAGTGAAATCAAATGCAAGCTCTTCTCATTTTTGGCCAAAGAAATAATTTGTCTTTTAAATTGATGCAGGTTTTTTTTTTTTAAAAAAGTGAATTTTCACCACACTTATTGTTCCTACAGATGTCAAGTTTTCCATTCTCATATGACTGGCTCATAGGGCACAGCAAAGAATGGAGTTACCCTATCAACTGAATAAGAATGAACAATAATCAATAATAAACATGACATCAGTCTATCTATTTCTATTAATATGGCTACGCATCACAGACCTTCAAGGTGGCAGTAATTAAACTATTACTTAAAAAAATCATCACTTGACCCAACTGTCTTAGCTCATTATAGGCCAATCTCCAACCGTCCATTTAAAAAGATCTTGAAAGAGTAGTTGTGAAACAGCTAACTGAACATTTGCAGAAGAATCTTTTATTTGAAGAGTTTCAGTCAGGTTTCAGAATTCATCACAGAAACAGGATTAGTGAAGGTTACAAATGATCTCCTTGTGGCCTTTGACAGTTCAATTCAATTCAGTTTAATTTAATTCAATTCAATTTTGTTTACATAGCGCCAAATCACAACAAACAGTCATCTCAAGGCGCTTTATATTGTAAGGTCAAGATCCTACAATAATTACACAGAAAACCTAACAATAAAAAATAAATAAATAAATAAATAAAAAACCCTATGAGCAAGCATTTGGTGACAATGGGAAGGAAAAAATAACCCCCAGCAGCCTGGGCCTATTGCAGCATACCTAAGGGAGGGTTCAGGGTCACCTGACCCAGCCCTAACTATAAGCTTTTTCATAAAGGAAAGTTTTAAGCCTAATATTAAAAATAGAGAGGGTGTCTCTCTCCCGAATCCAGTGGACTCTTTGCTTGTCCTGCTAGACCTCAGTGTAACGTTCAATACTGTTGACCATAATGTTTTATTATAGCAATTAGAGCATGCCATAGGTATTAAAGGTCTTCTTCCCACACTAGGGTTCCACAGGGTTTTGTTTTAGGACCAATTCTGTTTACATTATACATGCTTCCCTTAGGCAGTATTATTAGAACATATTGAATACATTTTCATTGCTATGTAGATGATACCCAGCTTTATCTATCCATGAAGCCAGATGATACACATCAATTAGTTAAACTGCAGGAATGTCTTAAAGACACAAAGACATGGATGACCTTTAATTTCCTGTTTCTAAATTAAGATAAAGCAGAGGTTAATGTGCTCTGCCCCACAAATCTTAAAAGATGGTATCTAACCAGATACTTAGCATTACCTTGGCCTCCAGAAACACTGTGAGAAATCTTGGAGTCATTTTTGACCAAGACGTCCTTTAATGCACATATTAAACAAATATGTAGGATTATTTTTTTTATATTATATATATATTATTTATATAGACATCCTGTCTCAGAGTGATGCTGAAAAACTAGTTCATGCATTTATTACTTCTAGGCTGGACTGTTGTAATTTATTTTTATCAGTCCTAAAAGCTCCCCTAAAAGCCTTCACTTGATCCAAAATGGTGAAGGAAGAGTGCTGACAGGTACTAGAAGGAGAGAGCATGTTTCTCCCATATTGGCTTCTCTTCACTGTCTCCCTGTTAAATCCAGAATTTAATTTAAAATCAGGTGACCCTAAACCATCCGTTAGTTATGCTAGTTGCACTATAGCACACTCTGCATTTAATAATTAATTATTATTAATCTCTGGCTCTGCTTCACAGTGTCTTTTGTCCTGTCGCCCTCCCCTCATCTCCAGCTCCAGCCGGCCCCTCCCTGAGCCTGGTTCTGCTGGAGGTTTCTTTGCACCTTTTCAGATTTCTTAGATATTTGCATATTTGTCATATTTACATGTTTCAGATCATCAAACAAATTTTAATAGTGGACAAAGATATTGTGAGATAATACAAAATGCTGAGTTAATACATTTATTAAGGGAAAAAGCTACCCAAACCTTGTTGGCCTTATGTGGAAAAAGTACTTGCCCCTAAACCTAATGCATGGTTGTGCAATCCTTTGTAGCAATAACTGCAATCAAGCATTTGCAATAACCGGCAATGTGTCTTTTCACATCACCCACTCTTCTTTGCAGAATTCTTTTAATTCAGGAAGCATGACTGGCCTGTTTAAAGTAATGCCAACTAAGTATCTCAGTCTGATTTAAGTCTAGACTTTGACCAGGCTACTCCAAAGCCTTCATTTTTTAGTTGTTCAGAAGTGGATTTGCCTGTGTGTTTTAGATCATTGTCTTGCTGCATAACCCAAGTGTGTTTGAGCTTCATGACACAAACTGATGACCAAGAAGTCAGGAAGGGGGTAAATACTTTTTTATAGCACCAGAATCCAGACCCTCATTAAAAGCTATAGGAAGCTTTAGAGGCTGTTATTTCTGCAAAAGGAGGATCTAATAAATATTGATGTAATTTTTCTGTTGGGGTGCCCAAACTTATGCGTCTGCCTAATTCTGTTTAAATAATTATTTCTTACTTTCTGTAAGCCCTATAAACTTCATTTCCCTTTTCAAAAATCACTGTGTTTGTTTGCTATATGATATATGTAACTGAAATTGCTGATCCAAACAACCAATGATTTATGAAGGAAAATAATGAAAATTATCAGGGGTGCCCAAACCTTTGCATAGCACTGTGTGTATGTACATTTATTTATTTATTTTTTAGCTTTGCAATAGAAAAAGGTTCAGATGAAGCTCAGCCTTTATGTTTTTTCTCAAGTAACACTGGCTATTGTTACTTGAAATTTGTGTAACAGGTTCTCACACTAACAGTGACATCATCTTAAGTGGCAGTGTTTTGATAAATTGACAACATTTTAAATCTAAATGTGTCATCTTGCATAAGAGATGGTCAGACATAATATGGAGATGTGATAGAAGTTATGTAATTCTAACTGTTGTGAATCTAATTCATATCAGTTACTGCTTAATACAAAATACATGCTGGGATACACAATTCAGCTCCCATTTCCACAGTTCAAACATCCACAAGAGCACACAAAGCAGAGATAAGAAAGCAGACTGGCAAAAATCAAAAGCATTTTTATACAGAGGCCAGCTGAAATACAGTTAGCTCCACAATTACTTGGAAAAAGACAAAAATGTTAAGAAATTACAGCAATTTTTATAAGTGTACCCCAGTTTCAGAGGCTCAAAAGTAATTGAACAACTGACTGACAAGCGGTTTCATGGCTAGCTGAGGCCCATTCCCTTGTTATTTCATGACAAATAAAGTAAATGATTAAAAGCACTGAATTTATATTTTATAACATTTCAATGTAATTTTAAATATGAGCCAAAAAGAGATGTCAGTGCAAGTGAGAGAAGCCACTGCTAGGCTGAAAACACAAAATAAACCTATCAGAGAGATAGCAAATTAAAAAATAAAAAAAAAAAGATTCATTCCAGATCAGCAACACCAAAAGGCCTGAAAGTAGAGAATTGCAGAATTATTTCTATGGTTAAGAACAAGGTCCCAGCATCTAACTAAGTCAAGAACACTCTTGAGGAGATAGATGTATCACTGTCACAATCAAGTGGTGCATTCGTGTAAGGAAAGACAGCGGGTTTACATCAAAGTGCAAACCACTGGTTATACTCAGTAACAGGATGGCCAGATTAGACTTTGCCAAAAATATCTAAAGAGCCTGCACAATTAAAGCAACTTGTATCAGAATGGTAGGAAGAGAAAAATATGATCACATCATCTGTCAAACATGGTGGAGGCAATGTTATGGCATGGGCATGCATAGCTGCCAGTGGAACTGGGTCACTAGTGTTTATTGATGACGTGACTGCTGATAGAAGTAGAAGGATGAATTGTAAAGTGTACAGGGCTATACTGTCTGGTCAGATTCTGCTGGACAAGTGATTGGACAGCGCTTCACAGTGCAAATGGATGCAACCGAAAACTGAAATGGGATAGTCCTCAATGGCCAAGTCAGTCACCATCTCAACCCAACAGAGCCACCATTCTGTTATCAAATGCAAAAGTGAATGCAGAAAGAAGCAGCAAATTAAGGTGCCTGCAGTAAAGTTTTGGCAGAACAAAGGAGGAAACACAGCATTTGGTTTGGCTTCTAGAATTAAGGTAGTCAGTGATTGCAAATGATGTTTGCCTGAGTATTACATTTAAAATTATGTTGGTTCATCTAATTAGCCTCTGAAAATAGGGGACTGTAAATAAATGTGTGTGTGTGTGTAATTCCTTTCAATTAGGTATTGATTGATTTAAAATCCACTGCAAACTCAAAAACTCATTATGGACAAAACTCTATACTCATTAACACACATAGATAATTGTGCATGACATGTCACTGATAAACTGTTACATTCATTGTTTTTCTTTGTTTTTTTTTTGTTTTTTTTTTTTTATTTCCAAAAAAAATT
>VUQJ01004216.1:14180-24328 GCA_015108635.1 Andinoacara biseriatus
TGGACCCCCCCCCCCCTCGATATTTAAAGGAAACTGGCTCATGCTGGCTCTCATAAACTGAAATAACTGGGTACATTGAAGCACTGCACTTTTTTTGTTTTCTAACCCATTTCTAATAATATTTATTATTAGAACACAAGAGTTATGACCGCCATGTGACTGCCTGGTACAAATCACTGACCGGTGCCCCCCCCGCGATGACCAAGAACAAAAAGCCGACAGTCGACGTGAAATTTTTGAGTTATTTGAGAATTTCATTTAAAGTAGCCGAAACTGATTTGGTCACAAAAAAATCATCCAGCTTCTTCGGCCAAGCATGTCGATAGTTTTCCATGTGTTGGCCTATTTACTATGAATCAGCCACAGCGTACACTTTAAATCACACAATGCAGCCGTGTTTTACAAAACAGGCATTCTTTGGTTTCCTGTTATCGAATCCATCTCAGTTGACAATAGGTCATCATTAATTTTTTTTTAAAACAATGCAGCAATTCACTTAAATCACAATAATAAAATATTGGCAGAAAACTTGAATACATTTTAAACCTCAAGCAAATTTCCAGAGTGCGCTAGCAGATTTCTTTTTTTTAAATGTGCAGATATGAAACAAAACCAATGGCTGCAAATGCAGGAAAAAAAACCCCTTCTAAAATAACTAAAATTGTAAAACCTACATTTAAATATGATTAGCAACTATTTAAGAATACATGATTTGTAGTGAAAAGCTAAAACATGCGAAAACACTTATGTGACCCTTTAATTTCACTACATAAAGACGCAAAACCTCGACCAGTTCGCCGCTCCCCCTGCACAGCAACACGCTGCAGTGTTTTGGGTTGTTGAAAAATAATATGAAAATAAAATAACTTCAACTTATATCACAGCTTTGATTTAAGTCTCTTTGAAGTGTACATGGAGGGGCAAGGTGGGGAGATCAGAGGGAAATTCTCTTCTGGCTGACCCGTTAAGCTTTACATTTCTGATATCACACAAAATTCAAGTGAAAACAAAATAAAGAGATCTGAAAGAGTCTGCAGTTCCCCAAACATCGAGGTGGAGAATGGGATCGTACAGGTGTGAAACATGAAATATCCAATGTAATAAAATTCACATTAGATTACATGTGAGGTACTGATATACTGTATAGTGTATCAGTTATTTACAGTGCATGGAGCTCAAGCTCATTTGCATGTACACAAGTTACTGCTGTCTTTCGACAGGAGGCTTGCAGTTTTTTGTTGCAGTGAGGTGGGTGGATGTTTTTTTTAAACAAGTTTGAAAGCTTGCTCAAAAGACGCTTTGACCTACAGTTGTGTTGCTCCGTTGTGTATCAGCTGGTGTCTACAGGTCTTTTTTTTTTTTTACCTGCTATATGTAAAAACCTATCAGGACAAGCCAATGCAAAGAGAGGCTTGTGGAAGACGACTGGTCCAGGAAGTGACACGTAAAGCCAAGAGGATGTTGCCAGACATGCTGCAAATATGCAAATGCAGCTAGCGCTGCAGTTTTTGCTACCAAGTACTTTTTCTTTCTTTTTCTTTTAATTGCCAAACAACATTTTATTATTTCTATTATTATGAATTTTTTTGGGCCAGGGATTCCTGTGTGATTTACACCAATGCTGAAGGTGGCTGTGCTTTGATTTGTGTATTTTGCTCCATAGTTTGTGAATCAAAACCCAATTAAGTTCTGCCTTTTTTGAGTTTTAGTAACAGCTACTGTAAATAAAAGACTTTAAACACCAAAGAGCCTTCAGCTTGAACTGAAACGCGAACAATAAGCCCAGGTTTTACTTAGTGCAGCCAGTTTTTTTTTCATAGTATTAAAAACAAGCTGAGCTACTGCACCTCTTTGTAAGCACGGGGAATAAGCAGTCAAGAGACTTATGCTGCACCGTTTAGTTCTCCTTTGCACAATGGGCATTTTGATAACAGTGCAATGGATACAGCTGCAGATTTACACAGTAATACCAGAGTATTAGGAAAACTAATTGAGTTAAGAAACTGTGTTACAATAGGACAAGTTCAGCCAGTAAAAATAAGCAAAGAAGCCTGTTTGACAGACTGCTTAATAGATCCAGTCTATAATGTCTAAATGCACAAAGTGTACACTTACTGGTAAATGTAATGCTGCTCTTTATATTTCTGTCACAGTTTTTTTTTTTTTGATTTGAGGTTTGATTTCAGTGTTGCTGTTCATCAGTTCAGGTACAGGTGCAATTATCAATCCCCAGTTAGCATCTCACCTGTCACTTGTGACAGGTGAGATGTACTTATGTGATAAATCTAAAGCCTACTGCACAGGGTACACAAGTGACCAACACTTCTGCATCTCTACAGGTCTCTGCCATTTATACCTGCGTGGTTTGCATCGTGTAGTTATATGTCTAGGGAGGAGCAGGGTTCTAGAAGGGTTTGCAGTTATGATGTGGCATTTAGCACAGAAGTATAAATCCACTGTTACAGGTGCTTAACTGTCTCTGAGCTGTAGTGCCATTAGTTTATACTGTATTACAACAACCTACTTTGCTTTAGCTACCCATGAACCTCAAGTGTCAAGCAGGTTCCCCCCAAAAAAGTGCTGCCCAAATAAATGTATCCTTGTTTACTTTGTAAACATGATAAAAGAAAAACAACTGCCCATTACAGCTCACTGCGTGAAGCGACTTCAGTAACCTAAATTCTGGAGATCTGAATCCACAAAGAGCCACTGTCGCTTTTCTGATGTCAGCTCAAATACAATGTGCTGCATTTCCCTCTAACACGGTTTGGCGAACTGGATCATCACATGATTCTGAATCCAACCAAACTGGCTCATCTTCAAAGCCTCATACCAGGAAGAATCTGCTGAATTGTGACAAAGATCTGAGACCTGTCATGAGCAGCTACAAGTAAAAATGAGAGGATTCCTCCATTAATAAGCCTCATTACTGAGGCTGTTCCCCCTTTTCAGATTTTCCTACATTACTGCCAGTCTGAACCTCTGAGGACATCAAAGAAGAGTGCAAACACAACCTGTTAAACCTTTTTAATACAGAACCAGTCAAAACTTTGGACAAACTCACCCATTCATATGAATGGGTGAGTTTGTCCAAACTTTTGACTGGTACTGTAAGTAAAAAAAAAGAAGAAGAAGAAGAAGAAGAAAGAAAATCTGCAGGCCTCTGATCAGAACTTATTTGGAACTTCTCCGTAAGCTATTGCACCTCTCTTTATCTGTCTGAAATGTTTTTACCCTTTCTGCATCATTAAGGATCGATCACACTTACAAAATAACTTGATTTTAAAAGAGGAGGAAAACTTTAGTATTTAGTAAATTCATATTAAACATTATATATTCACTCTATTTATGTAGCTGTGGTTATTTTTAAGCTAGATTTGGTAACAAAAGGGGGGTTATTGTTTCCACTTAACTTTCTTTGGCTTATTATGGAAATAATGAAAAGACTTTACAGTGCTGTTTGGTTTGTCCACATGTACAAGTGTGTCTTTAAACCTTTTCTACAGTTTCTTTCTATGTCTCATTAAAAGGAAGATTTTGGAAGATAGTCTTCAGGGTACAATATTTATGCACAGGCTTTTTGGTTTAAGAGGTCAAAGTGCATGCTATCATATCATTTGTTTGTATGAGGCAATTTTGTGCAATGACAGATGTTACCATGGTGCTGGTACTGCTCTTGCCAAAAGGACTTCTAATTAGGGTTACGTGTACATCGCGGCCTTATTACTTGGCACGTTATCCGTCAGGACTTTAACTGCTTTTGCATTCGTGCAGACTGAAGCTTTTTAACAGTGCTTGTGTGGACAGGATTTATTTATTTAGAACGACAAAGAAAAAACCCTGTGTGAAAGAATACCCCTGGACTAGGTATAGACAGGGTATGGACTAGGTTCTACATTTCCATGTATAGTTTTTTTTGTGGGCGCAGAGCACCTCCTGCTTGGCAATAAGCTTCACAGTGTTGAAATGTCTTATTAACGTAAATCTTCTTGGGTGATTTGGAGCTGTGACTCAGCTCTGGCCTGGTCCACTATGGCCGATTACTTTACTGTCTGAAACATTTGGCCTACATACCAGCCCATAAAATACATTGGTGAGAAACAATATTTCTTGTCTCTAATGAATCTCCTAAAAATCAATTGAACATGTTGAGAGGTGACATAAATGTGGGCACAGATTATATTTGCCTGCAATAAGAAAACACGCCGTTACTGGTTTCTTTTTTTTGTGAGTTAGTTGTAATGTGATTTATAGTATTATCTGTTATCCTTCTGGGTTGTACAAAGAGAACCACACTCTGCTGTGGACACACTGAAGTGACAACAAGGCAGAAGCAGAGACAATTAAAAGGACAAGGACAGCAGAGGTCCTTTTTGTTTCTATATCTCTACGGGTCTCTGCCTTCCTGAGTTATGCAGCCTGGAAATGTGTAGGTGCGTTGAACTGATTAACAGAAGAAAGGGAGAAACGGTTACTAACATTGTTTGACAAGAACAAAACATTGTTTTGTATGTTTTTCCTTGAATGAGAATAAAGCTTTTCGTGTAACAGAGTTCTTTGTTAAACTTCCTATCTGTTCTGAGCATGGAGTGTGTTTCTGCTATACCACTGTGTGTGTGTGTGTGTGTGTGTGTGCATGTGTGTGTACAAAGCATGACCGCTGGCTCTTTTTTTCAATCACCTTCTGAAATTCACGTGGCAGAGCCTCAGTGGACACGGCTTTTTCCCCTAGCTTTAATCCCATTGTATTCACGGAGAAGGGGCCTGTTGCACATCCTCAAGCAGCTGCGTGGCTCCAACGTGTGCTGCTAGCATGGGAACTAAAGAGAGGAGTGTGGGAGGGGGGTGGCATTGTGACAGTGTATTACTCACTGGTAGAGTGAATATGTGAATCAGCGTGGTTGGCCTATAGTGCAAGATGAGCAGTCTGGGTGAGGGCATGGTGCCAAATCCAAACTAAAACAAAGAGTAAAACAAACAAATAAAGTCCATCTTCATTTTTCACTTTCAGAGTTCTTTTTTTCCCCCCTTTGTCGCTTCATCTTTTGCTCATCTCACATCTCCTGTCAGATGCACTGGGTATGTGTTATCCCTGTCCTCAACCCTGTTTTTGTTAGGCACATTTTACCCAAAACATCCTCTACAGTGTTGTGTCAAAGTGATGTGCTGGCTACCATATAAAGAGTTTATTTAGGAAAGAAAAAAATGTTTTAGACAACGTTCAGATTCCTGGTTTAAGAGGTCAGAGTTTATAATTTCACTAAGGTTCTTCCTCTTTTTCTCCTGAAGTGTCTGATTGTGGAACGATTTCCTCTTCCTGTATAGGTGGCACCTCTTCCCTTTCATTAAGGCCATCAGTGGACTCCTCCTCTTTGCTCACTTGCTCCTCCTCTTCCTCATGAATGGCTGTTATTGAATCGGTGGGGTTACCAATGCAGTTTGGATTCTCTCCCTGAGCCTCCCCCTGGGCTTCTGCGGCAAGAACTCTTTTCCACATTTCATGGTTTTCCAAAAGATGCTGTGTGATCTGGCAAAACACTTTCCTCCTGCTCACCGTTTTGGCTTCTTGCCGCTCTGTGAGACATCAAGCCAACAGTTAGAGAAGCTCTTAGGATTGTATCTCTCTTAAAGAAACCGATTTTGGGAAATATGTTCATTTGCTTTCTTGCAGAGTTACATGAAAGGATTGATATTAAGTTTGTGCATACCTTATGAGAAATGCATGGAACCGGAAAACAGTGAGTGTGGCTCTGTTCAGAGAACGGAACACCTTTATAGCCTGGTAATTAGCAATATATTCTTTTCTGTAATGTGTGTAATATGCAAAATTTAAGAAATTGAGGTTATAAGTAGAAATGTTTTTGTTATTTTGGCAAGTTTTACTGGAATGCACTTGTAATCCTGGGATAAAGTGAAGCATTTGTAGATCTGAGGAACAGCCATTTCTCATTTCTTTAAACACCTTTGGCGCGTTTTCAAATTCTTCCTTCCGTATTTAGTGGTGAAATTCCGTCGCAGATAAAATGTCGGTGACCATTAAGTTACGTACATACGCCGAACGTGACACGTGAAACAAGTGCAGAAGGTAAGAGCTCCACTGTGATATGTATAAACATTTTAATACCACAATTTGTCTCTTTCATATCTGCAGGACTTGTTGTTGCAAGAAAGCAAATGAGGGTGACAACCATCTAGCACATTAAAAATGTCTAATAATTAATTGTGTTCTTATAATTATCTTTTTTTAATATTTTTAAAAAAAAATCTGTCACAGCTGTAGAAATTGGCTGCATTAAATGTCAATAAAGTAAAACAGCACTTCTGAAATCCTTTGCTTAATCATCTGACAGCCGGGCCAGTGTCCCGCTAAGCGTCACAGCAGGACATCATTCTTTCTTGCTCTCTTTTTCTCTTTTTTTGTCCGAGCAAATACTCAGAAAATACACAATGATAATGATAACTTAGAGATTTCCTAAAACATGAATTATCAAGAGACTGACATACGGGAAATGCCAGAACTTGTCGATGCATCCTCTTCTGCCATATCCTCCTCCTCCTCCTCGTCCTCCTCTTCTTCTGTATCTTGTCCTTCCCGCTCTCCCTCAGATTTGTCAACCCAGCGTCCCGGCATAAGAGCAGCTGAGTCGTAGGAGGAGCAAAGTGGTCCCACTATGTGAGTAATGAATGATTCCTGTAGTTTAGCCAGTTGCGGAGCAGACCTATCCATGAATGGGCTGATGGGAAGGCCCAGGCTTGCTTCTTCATCACCCTAGCGGGATACAGTTATCACATTAAATTGATTAGAAGATGAGATTTGTTGAAGAGTTTACAGATATACATTCTTAGAATTAGCACAGAATAAAGTTTTTTGTAAGTCAGTATGAACAGTCAAAATCTAATTTGATCAAATATTGTGTTTGGTCTTTTTCTTATGAGCAACAAGTAGAGCATAACGCAGTAAAAACAAATGTCTATATTAATGGTAAGCTCAATGGTAAACTCAGCTACAGTATGAATCTAGTCTTCTGTATAACACAAATGGCAAACACAGAAAGTTCCAGATATGCTGCCTCTGGGCACAGACTCTGGAAAGTAGGTCAAGAAGACTACAAATAGAAAAACATCAGTTCAAACTATGGCCGATCTGTACGTAGGTATCAGTCATCCAAATGAGACTGTCTGCAGAGATTTTCCAGAGTAATGATGACTGTGATCTTTCTATTTGCACCCACATGGTCACCACCAGTAAATACAGACATGGATCTAATTATCTTTGCTGTGTATGTACAGTATAGGCTGGGTGCATGACTCCCCGCAATACATCAGATAAACTGTAATTATATTTGTTTAAGGATTCATCTGTGTAACAGTCATATACTGTAAACGGAGGCCACACAAAGACAAACCAAAGTGGAACCATATCTACCCCTGTTTATCTTGTGGTCTCTGTTCCATTACCCACGACCACACAGCTCGTATTGTATTTTAATACATTGTGACAGTCCTGTATTGTGCTTTTATGTTTGTTATATGATTTTAGGGCTTTCAAAGCTATTCACCAGGAGGACAGAGGGCCAAGAGCTCCAATTGCTATGGCAACCAGAAACCTGGATGGCGTCAGTGCACAGCACTAGTGGTTGTGTGTGTGTGTGTGTATTTATAGACACAGCACAATCGTACAGAGAAACTTTGTTATAATTGAATATTTCTAAGGTTTAGAATATTAAAGGGGTGCACTGCAGAGCTGATGATGAAAATACTTATATGTTTGTGTATGTGTGTGCGTGCACGCCTGCATTTATATCTCTGCTGACTCTGATGTCACCGAGAGCCTCGTTCCATCTGTGATCTTCCTCTGTGCGACTGTGAATGAGTGCTGTCAAAGGATGGCACATTTAGGTCGTCCGTCTCCCCTCTGTGGAAGCAAAAGATGCGCATACGCTCTGTCTCTCGCCACCCTGTCTCTCACCGCCACCCCCCGGGATGCTGTCGCTCAAAGGACTTACATAATCCTCAAAGTTTTTTAAGACAACTGAGCCAAAGCTTCCAGAGGAACACCAGAATGCAAAGCAGCAGACATGAGAGGCATGTCGCTTTCCTCGGGAATCACAAAGTTCAGATTAGAGGGTTCTCGCTGCTGAACGCTGTTTTGATATCCTTTATTTGCACGTTCTTTTCATTAAAAAGGATTTAATGGATGATTCACGGGTTGATACTAAGTTTGGTGGCTGTCAAAGCAACCTTGTGATAACGCGTTTCTGTCACAGCTTGTATGCCTAATATAAAGACCTGTTTTGAGAGGGATTTATATTGTGAGTGCCACTGAGGAGGTAAAAAAAGCATAAGAGCTTCAAATTAGTGCTATTCTGCTTACAAAAGCCTTGCTTGTGATCTTTATGGTCTTGAGAGTTTAAGGCAGGATTTGTTGCCAAGCATCCGTCTACAGTGGCCTGTAATAAATTCAAGAGCTAGCATGTAAGTTTTTTCAATATTCAATTATTGTCAGAGGGAACATGCAGTTACACATATAAAACCTTACAGAAAGGGAAAGGAATTAAATTCCTTTCATGCAAATTGGAAGTTCTGGGAATTTCGGTCAATTCAAATTTTCTGTCACCTCTATATCGTCACTCCCCCACTTTCCTTTATTCACTTCCTGATTGTCTTGTTACTTTTCTAGTTTTCTCATTTCTCGTCTACTCTGTCCTGGTGCCTGTGACCTTGATTCAAATCTCAGTACTCAGTACAAACCATAGTGGGAGGAGGAATCTACAGATAAGTGCTCCTTTCTATCCATAGCTCATTTTATGTACTGTTCAGTTCACCACATGTGCGTGTTTGATTTAAAAAAAAAAAGTATATCTTGTCACATTGTGATATGCTGTCAATTGATTTGTTGTCAAGAACGCTGCTATGCTTGAATGACATCAGAAATAATAAAACACAGCAGTAGTCGGTTTATACCAAAACTATTTATGATGCCACTATGCCAAACTTCATATTTAATTGACATCAATTTAAAATCAGACTCTGAAGGCAGGATGTCTCATTTAGTTAAATGCCTGTTGCCTTGACTGCTCTCTCCTCGTGTCTATTCCTTGCCTCCTCCACTCGCATCGCTGGCAGGGGGGCCTAAAATGTGATGAGAGGATTCAAGGAAAGGAATGACGTATGTATTAATAAAGATATTAGAAATCAGGAAGGTTTCCTGGATTTCTTAGTGTTTCTTGAGTTTTATGTCTTGCCTTTTTCTTTGTATTTGTATTTTGGACCCAGGGTTTTGAGTTTTTGTGAGTTAATGATTCTTTCTGGCTGTGAGAATGATTTATGTTAAATTTGGTAAATGTGTTTGTCAGGATTGTTTATAATCTTTGCATTTATTATACTTTTCTAGTGGCTCCTGTATATATTTATTCCCTTGGATTTTAGAAGTTTAAAAACCTTCTTTATTTTCTGATTGTTTATTTTCTATCCTTGGTATTAAAGTCTGACCTTCATTTGTATATGCAATATCTCGAGTCTTTAGTTATTGTTAGTTTTCGTTACTGTGATTCTCAGGTTGTTTTTAATTAATTCTCTTTTGTGTGTCCATTGTCTGCTCCTCCTTCTGTCTTGTCTCTCTTGATCCTTTGTCTTTCAGTGTTTCCCTGTCAAGTCCTTCTGTTTATTCTTTTTTACCTGTTTAGTTCTCTCTCTTCCAGGTTTCCCAGTAATCTGATTTTTGCGTTCTCTGGCTCAGTCTTTGGATTTTTGGATTTAAGCTCCCCTGAGTAACCTACATAAGATGTTTGTTTTGCGTTTGACTCCTGTCTCCTGTGTCTTGCATTTGTGTCTACAAAATACTTCCAGATAGTTAAACATGACACTGTTTTTCTGGATTCGTGCCTCTTGCCTGCCTCTTGTCATGTTGAACAACCTCCAATGTTCTGCAATCTTCTTGTTGCTGGGAGGTGACAATGCCAACCACCTATCGCCATGCTGCCCTACACAGTCTAGATTTTGAATGTAAAATATTTGTCTGTAAAACTATTCTGTTTGCAGTGTCTGGGATTTGCTTGTACTTTGGCACACTGGTGAGACTTGAGCAAAATATCCAGTCTGATCACATTAGCTAAGTTTTATTGTGTTAAACACTTTGTGAAAAGAAT
>VUQJ01004222.1:33386-49045 GCA_015108635.1 Andinoacara biseriatus
AAAAAAAAATAATAAAAAATGTAAAAAAAAAAAAAAAAATTAGGTAATGACTAAAATATAAATGTGTTTAATGATTCTAGCTTCAAACTATTACTGAAAAAGACTTTTCAAGAAAAGGGAAAAATCCTAATTATTGCGACAGTGCTTAAGAGGCTGTTAAACAGGTAAAAACTATTAAAGTTAAGACAATGCAGCATCACAATGAAATTCAAACAAAATTAAAAGGAGCTTCTAAAGAGAAAGCACTCTCAGCAACTAAGTTTAATTAAAATTTTAAAAAAACAGCAGTTCCTAATAAGTTATTGATCACCTTAATGAGGGCAGTTCTGTGACTTGACACAGGGTTAGATAAAAAAAATATATATTTTGAAGGTTTTTCATTGTTTTAGGTTTTTGCGTGTTCTTTGATCGGCAAGAATAAGAAATAAAACAAGTGAGAGAGGAGTCTTTTTCTTAATTTAATTTAATATATAAAAGCCATTTCCAAAACAGATTACAGGTTAACCCAGGTGGCACTGCATAGCATTGCCAGCATCTTGCTGCTGGGGTGCATGGAGTACACACACCGTCTTCTCCCAGGGCAGGTTTCTTATAGTCAAAACTTATCTATGTTGAATTACATCATGTATATAACAATGTGCAATAGACAGAAGATTCCAGTTGCTGAGGCGTCCAAGATCGACCTCGAAATCTTCGTTCACAGGCAGACAGTTAAAAACAAGAAATTCCAGATGGCACCAACCTTGGTGATTATCTAACTTGAGCTTACATAGGGAAATATATATGTTAAAGTTCACATGGGCATTAAATCATTAAAATAATCAATTTATTGATTTGCTTCAATCCTTCACTTTTTAAATAAATCTTTTTAAATTGCACATAATTCATGATTAGTAAAAAAGATATAAACAATAAACAAGCTAGTTTTTGAGTAAAAAAGTATCTTGAGAAATTAATTGACAGCTATATTTTTAAAGCAGGACTGCAAACAACCAGTTAAAAAAAATGCTAGTTATGATGGTTAAACTCAAGGTACCAATAATTTCAGAGCCATACATAAGACATGCTGTGGACAAACAGTATAAAGGGCTGAGCAGACTGGTGGCATGCCTGTACTGGAGGGATAAGATGACTAGCTTAGCTATGCTTAGCATAAGCTAAGCTGCAAACATAAGCTGCAATAGCAGTAAACCAGTTCCACGAGTCTGTCCAAAGTTCTACAATATCTTACATGTTTTGTCTTGTTTAGTACAAACAAGTGAAAACAAAGAAAAAAGCTGAACATCAATGATGTAGTAGCTCATCAGACTCACAATTCATCACAACTCGCTGGATACTGAAATATGCGATGTCCACAAAGAAAGTAATGTTTTCTTGTCTTTTGTTGGTTGTATTGCACAAACTAATAAAATACACTGAGAATGACAAAAATGATTTTTACATTTAGTACAGTTTGGGTGAAGGTGTTCATTATTGCTAAGTTTGATTAAATTGTGACCAATGCTATAGGAGAAGCGGGGATTCTTGTGAATTGTGGATGGACAGTCACACGATGGCTCATTAGTTCTTCAGCCAAATGAACTTTAAAAAGTGAAAGTTTTGGGATGGTTACAAACAATGCTGCAACATCCAGTCTTCTATTTATGCCATATAGTAAGTAGTTGCTAGTTGTGTTCTTGTTTCTAGTGTTTAAAAAAATGGTTAAAATTCCCAAAGGTGCAGACAGAGAATTCTAACATTTCCATTGCCATCTTAACTTCTCAAAACTATGTCCAAAAAAATTTAGTTTGTTGAAAAGTTTCTGAGGCACAGACTGCACTATTTTGAAAAATCCTCATCCAGCAAACCTTTCAGCTACGAGGGGAAAATCCTCGCTCAGCGCAGCCAAACATGTGACCTGGCCAGTCAGCCAACAAAATATGCCCTCTTAGTGATGCTGTTAATTTTTTTCTGTCTTTAGCCTGTGGATGTAATGCTGTGTGGATTGCAATCGATCAACAGCTTCTTCTAAACCTAGTGAAGTTTATGAATGTGCTGGAAGTGAGTGTTTATCTATTTATAATAATTATACAAAGAAGAGTTGGATGTTTTCAAGTTAAAAAGTCATTAAAAATGAAAAAACTAAAATACAACAATAAAATATTTTTTTTAATGTGAAAGTTTGTATTACATCTGCCAGCATATTTTCCCTGTTCATAAATGTCTGGAAACTGAGGAGACCAGTTGATGGACTTTTGGGAGCAGAATGTTGTGCTAAATAGGATTCTAGCTGCTCCACAGTCCTGGCTCTTCTTGTTGTGTTTTCAGTTTCAGAATGAACCAAGTTTTTTCAGTTGGCCTGGATTAAAGCAGGCCAGTTCAGTATCTGGACTCTTCTACTACAAATTCATGCTGTTTTAACAGCTGCAGTAGCTGCAGTTTAGGATTTTCTTTGTAAAATATGCAAGGCCTTCCCAGAACAAGACATCTTCTGGATGGGTGCATGTCCTCTAAAACCTGTATGTAGCTTTCAGCATTGATGGTGCCTTTCCAAATGTGCAAAGTGCCAATTCAGTAAGTACTGATGCACCCCGATACTGCAGAGATGCAGGCTTTTGAAGTGAGCGATAACAAGCCAGATGGTCCCTTTCATCTTTAGTCTGGCGTCCATGTTTTCTGCGTTCAAATTTTGATTCGTCTGATCAAGAAACAGTTTTCCACTTTGCCTCAGTACTTTTTAAATGAGCTTTGGCCCAGGGAAGATGGGTGCAGTTCTGGACCAAGTCCACATATGGCTTCTTCTTTGCATAACAGAGCTTTAAGCTCCATTTGCAGATGGGCACGGTGACTTGTGTTCACAGACAGTAATTTCTGGAAGTGTTCCTCAGCCCATGCCGTGATTTTCATGACAGAACACAAAGAGATTTATTCATGAGTCAGTAAAACAGAAATGATTTCAGAAAGAAATCCCATAATTCTCAGTTAAATAAGGGTGTTTAAAAACACTGTTTGACAGCACACAAGCTTCTCTGACAGCACTTCTGATAGCAGACAAATTAGGCCATACTCATTTATTTATGAGGAAGGTAATATAATTTAAAAATTATTTAAAAAAATAGGGTTCAAATATTATAGAGGAAAAGCTAATTTTGACATCATAGAAACATTTTTCTACTTTCATTAAAAATGCTATCTGTATGTTTTCACTAAATATATATATATATATATATATATATATATATATATAGTTTTTAATTGACTATTTTTTAGTACTTTTTGAACCACTAATATGTATATGGAGAAAGAAAAAAATACACAGATTTATTCTTTTTTAAACCCACATAATATCAGGCTGGTATAGAGGAATTAATTTTAAAAAATAATACTGTAATAAAAAATACCAATCAAATTGCATTAATTACTAAAGATTAAAAAAAAAGACTGTACTTACTGCTTTTCAGCTTATATAACCCTTAATTCCATTTTTTGACAACCTGAATTTCAATACATATATGGAGATAAATTTATTTTAAGCCGACTCAGGGTAAGATTAAAAAAAAAAAGCTGCTTTACCACCAAGAGCACTGGAAAGAGAAGATTGTTATGATTGTCACACACTTAAAGCAAGCTGACTATGACTGAATCCTCTTAAAGTGTATGCATTCTGACACAATGAAAATATCTTATCAAACTGGTTGCACTGAGCCTTTTCATTCTCAAATTGAAAAAGTAGTAAAACATTTGCATTTATATCCAGCAGAGAATTCTCTTCAGATGTGCAGTCTCTGTATTGCTATTGTTTTTCAGATTAGATTTCTCTGCTTTTCGATCTTGGGAGAAATCCAACGCTCATCTAGTCCATCCCCAGTGAGCCGCCTTTGAGGGCTCCAATTGTGAGCAGCACAAGGCAGAAAAGAGGGCATTTTCTGTAACCGCATTGTGTGAACCTCTAATGACCATCAGAAGACGTATTATTTTGACTCCTTTTTAAAGAAAGGAACACGATGAAGAAATAGGTCCAATCTGGAATAATGGATGCATTTACTTAGGTTTAAAGCAAACTTTGACCTACAAGGATGTTCATGGATGATATTACATCTAAAGCCAAGTAGTTACATTTGGGTTACTGTGAAAGTTCATGTTGCAGCTATCCACAAAGTGTCTACAACACCAACAGTCAGACAAGAACTATCCTGCACTACATCTACTATATGGCACTAGAATCAGGCATAGTTTAGTTTTAGAAGTTTTAGAGGTTTTAAAAGTCGCAAACAAAAGAAACCATAGGCTGTGTACACAGATTAAATGCATAAAATAGCATTTTACTTAGTGAATTTTGAGGTGTTGTTAATCACATTTTTAAACTTTGGAGCAAGGCTGTTTTCTTGTTTTCTATAATTATGCAAAGTTGAATTAAGCTATTGCATTCTGTATCTGGTTACAAAGGTTAATGTGCACATAATTTTGGCATTAATCCCGACACATGGACAAATTCCACACTTTTACCTCATTGCCCTGTGGTTCAGCCTCCCTGGGAGGCATGAAGACTGTAATCTGTTGTCCCATAAAGCACTGCAGTGATGATGTTGATGTTGCATGCTCTGATGAACCCCTTCAAGGAAAAACATTAAATCTTCTTAACTGTGCAATTTCCTTTTCACTGTCACCAGTTACACCAAGACAGCTCTGTATTTAATTCACTTATAAAGTGACAAGCCACCAGGCTATTGTCCTCAGATGAACGTTTATCTGTCCTATCAAACATTAGTTATAAAGATCCACAATCTCATCAGTGTTAATTAGAATGATCATTTTCATCTGTTATAATTAATCTGATCACCAGCAATTTGCCAGCCATATCATTTATTATAAAATGACATCCAAGATGGACATGGTCAGGTTCAGATTAATTAAATTGCTCACACTGAGTACCATTTAGTCAGTACACCTAGGTCATGTGGACAGAACCCAGCTGGATGTACTGCATGGATGTAATTTAATGAGCGTCAGTTGTTTTAACCCTGAACAGTCCATTAGTTATTATTAATCTCTGGCTCTCTTCTACAGCGTGTCTTTTGTCCTCTGTCCCCTCGTGGATGAATGCACATCCCCAAGTCTGATTCTGCCTGGGGTTTCTTCCTGTTAAAAGGGAGTTTTTACTTTCCACCTTCACCAAGTGTTTTTTCATAGAAGGTTTTTTGATTGTTCAGGTTTTTCTCTGTATCGTTGTAGGGTTTTTGCTTTACAGTATAAACGCAACTTGATAACTGTTGTTATTTGGCACTACATAAATAAAATGGAAATTGAATTGAATTGAACTGGTTATTTAAGACCTTGAATGTGATAAGAAGGATTTTAAATTCCTTTCTGGATTAACAGGGAGCCAATGAAGAGAAGCTAATATGGGAGAAATATGCTCCCTTTCTAGTCGCCGTCAGTACTCTAGCTGCAGCTTCTGGAGCAAATTAAGGCTTTTCAGGAAGCTTTTAGAACAACCTGACAATGAATTACAATAGTCCAACTGAGAAATAATAAATGAATAAACTAGTCTTTTTCAGGTTCACTCTAAGGCTGGATGTTTCTAATTTTAGAGGTATTGTGCAAAAGCAATGCATATGTGAAGGACATATCCTGGTCAAAAATGACTCCAAGATTCCTCACAATGTTACTGGAGGCCAAGGAAATGCCAACCAGAGTAAGTATCTGGAATCTGGTTATCAAGTTTCTAAGATTGTTAGGACCAAGTACAATTGTAAAGTACGTTAATATTTTCTATCACATGTTAGCTATAAAGAGCCATAATCTCATAAGTATTATTAAAATAATCATTTTGATTCACCAGCAATTTGCCAGTTATATCGTTTATTATAAAGTGACATCCAAGATGGACGTGGTCAGGTTCAGCTTAATTGAATGGCAAGTACTATTGTAAACCTCAGTTTTATCTAAATCTAGAATCAGGAAATTAGAGGTCATTGAAGCCTTTATGTCTTTAAGACATTTCTGCAGTTTGACTAATTGGTGTGTGTCATAGGGCTTCATGGATAGATAAAGTTGGGTATCATCTGCATAGCAATGAAAATGTATGGAATACATTCTAATAATACTGCCTAATGGGAGCATCTATACTGTAAACAGAATTGGTCCTAACACAGAACCCTGTGGAACTCCGTAATTAACCTTAATGTGTGAAGAAGACTCTCCATTTACATGAACAAATTGGAGTCTATTAGATAGATAAGACTCAAACTACTGCAGTGCAGTACCTTTAATGCCTACAGTATGCACTAATCTCTATAGTGGTCTATGGTATTGACTGAGGTCTAGCAAGAACAGAGATGAGTCCACTGTCAGAGGACATAAGAAGATCATTTGTAACCTTCACTACTGCTGTTTCTGTACTGTGATGAATCCTGACTGAAACTCTTCAAATAAACTATTTATCTGCAGATGATCAGTTAGCTGTTTTACAACTACTCTTTCAAGGATTTTCGAGATAAAAGGAAGGTGTAAAGTGGCCTATAATTAGTTAAGCCAGTTGGGTTAAGTGATAGCTTTTTAAGTAATGGTTTAATTACTGCCACCTTAAAGGCCTGTGGTACGTAGCTTGTTAATTGAGATAGACTGATCATATTTAAGATCAAAGCATTCTTTAATGGTAGGACTTCTTTGAGCAGTCTTGCAAGAATGGGGTCTAATAAACACATTGATGGTTTGGAGGAAGTAATTATTGAGGTTAACTAAGAAAGAGCATGCATAAAACAGTGAAAGAAAGAATGCACACAGGGCTGCACATTTTTTTCAGTAGGAAGATAAAATAGATGTAAATGGATATAATTTTATTTCTTTAAATGTGGTTACTGGCCACTATAATAGTATATCACAAAGTGAATTACAGACATTAGCTATAATTGTAGAATTGCACAGGTGTCACCAGCCAGTAGAAGATCAAGTAATCTCAGCTCAAATCACTTCTTAAACTTGCATAAAGCAAGCAAAACAGATTTGGAACAACTCCTAGATTTTGTCATATTATCTATAATGATAAAAGCAATTATATTAAAGTTTAATATAAGTAAAAGAATCTATGTCTTCATTAGGAAAACAGGGCTCACAGCCTTGGGTGTGGAAAATTGGAGACAACAAAGACAGCAAACAAAGAAAATTGAAATCAACAGGGCAAACTGAAATCAAAGTGCTTTAGTTCATACCTCATACCTCAAAAGGGATTAAAGGGAGTTCTGAGAAAAGACTATTGTTGGCATAAAAACAATTATTTCCTTATAGTTTTCTTCTTGTTTAAGACTCTGTCATGTGCTTGTTATTTAACGCCTGACTAGCCTTTTTTCCATCTTCTCTTTTTCATTGGAGAGAAAATTATATTCCTGGCCACTACTGATCCTTCATCTTGATTAAAACATAAGTGATGTCACGTTTGTGTGTGTGTTACTTTCAACATTTGTTAACCTTTTTCCCCATAGTTTTTATTATTTTTGCTCACCAAGACCAGAAAAAGCCAAACTGTTAACACATAGTTTTTGAAGTAATTATTTTATTAGCACATTAAAATTTGAAATGGCAGGAATTGATGGCTTCAGTAATACCTGGAATATCAAAAGTTCAAACATTAGGAGTGGGATATAATTTATGTTATCTCTTGATGAACGCTGCACTTTATTCACAATGTATCTCAGATACTCTTCTAAGCTCAGATGCACCCATGACACAAAGAACTGAAGTTGTGGAGCATCAGGGACCTCTTAACCATTGGAAAATTGAATCACTTTGAAATTAGCTTCAGATGGGTTGCTCCAAGAGGAAAGCTTTTTTTTTGCTTTTCGCTGCTCTTGCACAGCATTACATTATTTACAGTTAGGCAGTGTAAAGTCCAAAACATCATGCAATCAGAATTGTACTAGAATCAGTGGATGGTTTAAATTAACAAAAAAATAAAATCTAAGTATACTCCCTTCCAAAAGTATTGGAACAGTGAGACCAATCCCTGAAAACATTTGAGTTTGACATCAAAAAAATCAATATGAGACAAAATATCAACATCTCAGCTTTCATTTCCTAGTATTTACATCTGGATCTGATAAACGGTTAAGAAGATAGCACCTTTTGTCTGAACAACCCATTTTTACTGTGAGCAAAAATTATTGGAAAAGATAAACTTAAAATAGATTATAGTGAATAAGACTTAATATTTCATTGTAAATCCCTTTCTTGGAATAACTGCACCAGGCCTGTGACCCACTGACCTCACTAATCTTTTCCATTCTTCTTTTGTTATGCTTTTCCGGGTTTTCACCTCTGCCTCTTTAGTTTGTTTGTTTTGGGGGGTTGCTCTCTTCAGTCTCTTATTGAATACAGCTGAGTATTCACTCATTATATATACATTTATACAAAATATTATCAGTACATTATCAGACTTCCTGAGCAGAGAAGCCCTTCTTTGATATGTATTATATTAACATGGACATTTTCTTAAGAAAACAGTGTCAACCATGACAAAGGTACTTCCCTCAAACACTTCAAAAATAACAGTTTCACAAAGACAGAAGCCTCCCAACTTTAATGTGGCTTCAAATGAACAACTTTAAACTGAAATAAAGTTTCCTAAAAGTTGAGACAAATAATACAAAAGTAGGTTAAAAGACCAAAATAAATGCGCAAATCAATGTCAGCTTGTTATCCTGGGTAAATGGGTGAGAAATCGGTGTCTGCATTTTACATTCATTACGTTTCTCTAGTCTGAGATTGCATTAGATGCATTCTTCAGATGAGAGGATTTATAGAATGGAAATTAGTCTCAGCTTCAAGCAGAGCTACCCAAGGATGCAGCGGGAGAGGTCATCTCGTGCACCACACACACAGACACACACACATACACACCAATTCCCTCAGCCTAGCTTAACTATTAAAGGGCGGTACCCATGAGGAGACTTGCTAGAGGTCAAAGATATAATTGGCTGTAATCTAGCAGTTCCGGAATGACAGGATTCCAGTTAACTGTCTCCGGACAATAATACTACTGCAATGACCTTAAAATACTAACTTGTCTGTGGCCAGTTATATCCCTTCAGCAATTCACTGTTGCCTGACACTGGTACTGTGAGGTGATGTGATTCACTTAATAGGGTGAGTTGGATATTGATGGAGGTCACACTGTAAAGACAGTAAAAGGGTTTGGTACAGTCAGAGCTCGTGGGAGAAAAGACACTAAAATGAAGTGAAACTGGCTAACCTGCTCAGTCCTTTGTAGGCTGAGCAAGTTCTAAATCAGCCCGGTGGCTTCTAAGTCAGACCAGTATAAATAAGGTAGGACAATGTCACTTACTTACATAGTGCTCGTATAATATAGTTAAAGGGTAAAGGTCATTTGATTTGATTACAGAATGTCTTTTATGACCATGCACTTCACTTACTAGTAATACAATATACGTTTGTGTGTGTGTGAAAAAACAGAGGACAGCATGTGGTTGTAAAATTGACAACTAGAAAATGTTCACTTCAGTAAAGTTTTCAAATTTCTCTGACTCAGAATTAAAACTTGTCAGTCCAGCAAACCTCACCCTGTTGTTGCCCTAATAGGTTTTTCAAAGCTATATAACAAAGACTCGCCTTGCAGCTAATTCTTCCTGGAGTCAACCCCAGAGATAATGGCATTATGCATTTGCATCCTTGTATGCGCATGCCCTTTGCTCTTGACTGAGCAGTGCCCAACCAGCTCAGAATTTGCGAGTTTTAACAGCTCTTGTGGTCAGTATTCATATAAAACTGAATGCACACACTTTTGCATACCCTTGTTTCCTTTTAAAACAAATTTGTGGCAATTATAATTTGTATAACGTTGACATTTCATAACATTTCAGCAGCACAGTGGTAAGGTGGTGAGTACTGTTGCCTCACAGCAACTTGTGTTTCCTTGTGTTTGTGTGGGTTCTCTCTGGATACTCTGGCTTCCTCCCACAGTCCAAAGACATGCCGTTAGTGGAATCAGGTTAACTGGTGATTCTAAATTGGCCGTAGGTGTGAATGCGAGTGTGAATCGTTGTCTGTCTCTCTGTGTTAGTCTTGCAACAGGCTGATGTCCTGTCTATGGAGTACCCTGCCTCTTGCCCAGTGGCAGCTGGGATAGGCTTCAGGCCCTCTGAAACCCTGAGCTGGAAAAGAGGAAGAACATGGATGGATGAATGTTTCATTGGAGCACTAACAATATTTTGAATGGTTAAAATACTGGAGATTACAGGTGTAATCTTTCTTAAAAACCACAGTTAATACCTCCATTGATGGGGTACATTTTTTGTTGATATCTTTTTTACCACAGGCCTGACTTTGATCATGATTGAATCATGAATAAAAAAAATGTATAATTTGGATGTATTTCCAGTTCACTTGTTATGTGAACAATCTGCAACTTTGACCAGACTAGCATGCTTTAAGTACTCATTGACAGCTCCACATGGGTGCCACAGTACATGAAGATGGAACTGGGACATAATATCGAGGACATTTCGACTTCAGAACTATTACGAGCCAACACAAAGAAACACGAAATGCACGACACTGTAGCCTGAATTTGATTTTTAGGTAAAGAAGAAAATTTGCATTTGCAGAACTCTTGCCTTAACATGCAAATCTTAATAAAGTCAACAGTTAGTTAAATGTTGAGAACATTAGAAAAGGTATTGGATCATGCTGCCTTTATATTTTGAATTTTCTCAGCTGTTTTCTTCTTTTTTTTTTTAAACAGTGCATTGATAAACAAATTCTTTGGCATGTTTGGCCACAGAGAGCTGCACACAGGTGCAGAAGGTGTCTTGCCATCTTCTTTACAAGGGAAAGCACAAACACAAAATAGACACAGCAGCACAACACCATAAGACTCATTCATGCATAAAACAGACCACCACAGTTCAAGTAAGTGGCACAGACAGCTGTGGTAAATGTGACGTTAAAGACATTTATAACATTCACATTTTTCCACATTATGAATGTTTGAATCACCAGTTGCTGTCCCTGCTGCTCAGCCTCCTGTACTCGAGTTGACAAGGAGCAATTGGAAAAGTGGGAAGCTTAGCACAGGATGCAATTAAACTTTGCTAACTCATTGCACTTTGAATTCAGCTGCTTCAGCTACTTTATCTCCCTTTTACCACCTAGATCAATTCTGAAAAACACCAAGGGAACTTCATTCTTCTGTCACGATGCATCTAGCTGACCAGTCGTGTACAACTTCACATGGAGTAAGACAGTCAAACTGCGGTTGGGTTCCAGCCAAACAGTAGCTTTTTCGAGGACCTCGACAGAACCTGCCCAAGAATGGTAGGAAAAACAATTAGATAAAGCAGTCCTTCTTTCTTTCTTTCCGTGACTGAGTCTTGCCCTCTTTCAGCCATAAAGAAAGCACAGAAAAGTAGCAGTATATCTGCATGAAATCAAATGTAAGCACTGCAGGACCAGCATCATTGGTGACCAGTCTTGGAAACATAAGGTGTGATCAAACTAATCATAGGTGCACTTAGGTTTTCATGATTTTCTAGTCTCTCAGTCAAAGGGTGGCTGCACTCTTGACAGATGTATTGTCAAGTCATTCAGTGGATGCACATATACACAGTACTGCATTTACAGTAGTTCATAGTGTAATTATTCACTTAACATGTTTGAGTCTATTCATTCTATATTATTTATCAGATTTTAAATACTTTTTAATGTCCCTGGCCTGGGCTCTTGAACCAGTCTTTTGGAAAGGGGCTGGACTCTGTTCCAGTCTGGAGTTGCCCTCAGTGAGAGGCGATGAGCTGGGGTGGGTATTCTTGTGTCCCCTGGGCTTACTGCCTGTTCGTTGGAGTTTTCACCAGTGGATGCCTTTGGGTCGGGGAACGAGTCCTGACTGTTGTTTGCACTTATGCACCATATGACAGTTCAGAGTACCCACATTCTTGGAGTGACTGAGCAGGGTGCTCCAGGGTGCACCATCCGGTGGCTCCATTGTCCTACTGGGAGACCTGGAGAGGCGTGATTAAGAGGAACGGCCTGATGTGAACCCGAGTGGTGTTTTGTTATTGGACTTCTTTGCAAACTATAGTTTATGTATAAAAAACACCATGTTCAATCATACTGTTAGGATGTCCATAAGTGCACATGGCACCAGGACACCCTATGTGGCAGGTTGTTGATTGATTTTTTAATCATATCATCAGATTTGAGGCTGTATGTTTTAGACACTCGGGTGAATAGAGGAGCTGAGCTGTCAAATGTCAGGTGGCGGGAGAAGATGCTGGGGGACAGACCTGGTGGACCTAATCATATATTGAGGGTGCACTAGAAAAGGCTGACAGAGGCCCCAGGATCTTCAATTCCCACCTCTGGCAGAACTTTGATAGCATTAGGAGGAGAGATTGTACCATGTTCCGCACCTCCATTGTTGAGGCTGCTGCTCAGTAATGCGACTGCAAGGTGGGTGTTACCTGTCATAGTGGTAATCCCTGAACCACGGGGGTCACTGGAGGTGTAGGGAAGGAGCCATCAAGCTGAAGAAGGATTCCTTTCAAGCTATCAGTCTATGTCCCTACCCTTACCTATGGTCACAGGCTTTGGGTAGTGACCGAAAAAACAAGGTCGTTGATACAAGTGGAAGAAATAAGCTTTCTCCGAATGGGTGGCTGGCCTTACCCTTGGTGGGTGAGGAGCACAGCCCTTCGGGAGGGGCTCAGAGTAGACCCACTGCATCTCCACATCAAAAAGGAGTCGGTTGAGGTGGTTCAGGCATCTGATTAGGATACCTCCTGGGCACCTTTTGGGTTAGGTGGTCTGGGCATATCCTACCGGGAGGAGGCCCAGGACAAGCTGGAGAGATTATATCACTTGGCTGGCCTAGGAAAAGCCTTGGGGTCCCCCCAAATAAGATGGAGGAGGTGGCTGTGGAGTGGGGGGTCTGGGCTTCTCTGCTTAGGCGGCTGCTCCTGCAACCCGGCCCAGGATAAGCGAAAGAAAACGGATGGATGGATGGCATTCTTTATCAAAGAAACACGTATCTATATTAAACACAAGCACTATTATTAACATCAGTCTGAACACTGATAGAATTTCTAGAGAAAACAAAGTGCCTCCGCCTCTTCCATCTCAACAATTAATTTTCCTAATGCAACAAATGTTGAAAGCAGCCAGCACGTGCTTACCACCAGCAGCTAGTTTAATTGGCACCAGTCACTGCACACAGGTGTCCAGAAGTCACTTTACAACTTCACACTCGAAGAGAAGTGTTAAAGGTTAGCAAGCCATGCACAACGTACTGTATTAACAAGACAACATTGGAAAAATGTTTCTTTCACCTTCATCCTCTCCTGTCAATGTTTTATGCCATTCTTTACTGGAAACCTCTAACATGCAAAAACATATTGTCAGAAAGAAATCTTGCTAGCTCATTTGAATGAAACACCCATTAGTTTTCTACTGCTGGGAGCTTAAATGCCTCATGAAAGGATAATAGCAGTAAATGTAGTGCTCCTTCTGCCAGTATTTGCACTGCCATGAAACTACATCTCTATAATCTCATTACAGATGATGTAAAGCAACAATGCATAGCAAGTATCTATACAACAAACTTGTAAACACCTGTTCTGTCAGGTGGACATAAAGGAACACATTCAGAATGAACTGTCGTGGTTTGTTTGTCTTTTGTGGATAACTAATAATGTTAACTAAATTTTATTTATCATCCTTTTAACACTCTCTGTTTGACCATCGCACTCTGGATCTAAGCTGTGAATTGCAAATAATACTGAAAGCAGGATAATGAAAACAGGAATCATATTAAAATTAATTACACAGTGATAACAAGTAGTGACTGAAATATATATTTTTCACATTCATTCTGTAATTATTATGTGCATTCTTTCAGATAGCTGTGAGGATATTCACTTTCACTGAGGAAATTAGCTTTCATCATGCCAGGCACTTATGAGGTTTGGCTAGTGGAGCAGTTCTTCTTTCATCTGGCAGCAGCCAATAAGCACTACCAGAACACTGACTAGCTAAACAAGGTTGGCTCACAGTACTCCCTCCTCGCTCTATGCAGATTGATCCCTTTGATGTCGAACCAACAGCACAAAGAAAAACCGGGTGAGGAAGAGATGACACGAGAGGGAGGGAAAAATCAGCAAGTGGTTTTAATGAGGACTTGTGTCAGCAAAACAACATGGCCACACTGCAAACTGACCCAAGCAGACTTTCAAATATTATTCATAACCTGGGAATTGTACATAAATGGCTGCTAGACTTTGTTGTTGTTGCTGCTGTTGTTATTCTTGGTGTTATGTTGTCTTGGGTTTTGGATAAAAATCAGACAAGGGCCACAGTCCAGGGGGATTTTAGAGGGAGAACAAGAAGCTTTTATTTGGCAAACTGAAGAATTTTCCCACTAGTCTCAAACCATGTAATGAGCTCACTTGAAACTTTTGTTGGTGGAGTAACTAATCTGTTTTAGTCAAGAGAAAGAAGTAAGAATTCCCATCTAAACAGAACATTCCTGGAGTTTTCGGTCTCTTCTGGTTGGTTCTGAGCTGTGGCTAAAATTAACCAAATGTATTTTTTCTTTATTACCATTTAATTTCAGAAGGTTATACCTAGATGTAAAAACTGAGTCTTTAAGGTTACTTGTGTATATTACTAAACACTATTCCCCAGCATGGCAATGGCAAGGGGGCAAATTAATATATACAGACATAAGTACAAATACACAGTCACACATGCTCACCTTACCTTTCAGATAATAGTTTCTAGCAGTTCATTTTAAATTAAAATTTAAAACAGCTTGAATGAAAGTTGTTACTGTGGATACTAACAACAGCCTGCACATTCATGCAAATTTAATTGAAGTATTTATGAAATGTCAGTCCCATTTTACCTAAGATCATAGTGAAAGCAGTCTGGAAATACTGATATCATGTAGATATTAACCTGCCCCAGTAATAATAAACAGTATTATTACAGTACATAGCAATACAGTAGCCTCACTGTTATTATAAACTGTGCAAAATGCAACATATCAAATATACTGAATTATATTACATTGATACATCCTGTTTATATAGTGCTATGACATGCTGAGATCAAAATCATGTTTGTTTCATTTGGAGCTGTGATATATTGATATCACATTAATTTATTCTCTTGTCATTGTAGCATTCAGACAGTCACAGTCCTTCATTTGAAGCAAATTGCCTCCAGCACTGCTAATGGAAATGCCCAATTAGATTAATGGTTTGCAAAAATCATCTACTAAATGAGAAAACATATTTCAAGTTCAGTTAAGCAATACTACAGTTTGCATGCCAATGCTATAACGCCACGTGTTAAATAATAAATGCATTATGAGGTATCATCTTATTTACTGCTTATATGCAAACCACAAATTGAAGAACAGCAGATTAGAAGTCCTTAGAGAAGATGGTGTTTTGTCTGTAATTAACAACAGGATGAAAAACGAGCAAAAAATACTAATTACAGAAGTGTTACATTAACTTGCTAATTAAACAATCTGGTACTGAGTCATCATTACATATACTTCATAACAAACTTTGGTGTCAGCGCTGGCACTTCACCTGTAGACAGAGCTGGAGTCTGGTGGAACAACATGGAGGCAAGTGTGACAAGCAAAACATTCAAAGACACAA
>VUQJ01004228.1:0-10100 GCA_015108635.1 Andinoacara biseriatus
CGAGCCACCTCAACTGGCTCCTTTCGATGTGGAGGAGCAGCGGCTCTACTCTGAGCCCCTCACGGATGGCCGCACTCCTCACCCTATCCCTAAGGGAGAGGCCAGCCACCCTTCGAAGGAAACTCATTTCCGCCGCTTGTATTCGTGATCTCATTCTTTCGGTCACTACCCAAAGCTCGTGACCATAGGTGAGGGTGGAAACGTAGATTGACCGGTAAACAGACAGCTTCGCTTTTATGCTTAGCTCCCTCTTCACCACGACGGACCGGTGCAGCGTCCGCATTACTGCAGAAGCAGCCCCGATCCGTCTGTCGATCTCCCGCTCCCTTCTCCCATCCCTTGTGAACAAGACCCCGAGATACTTAAACTCCTCCACTTGGGGCAGCAACTCGTCCCTGAGCCGGAGAGTGCAATCCACCCTTTTCCGGCTGAGGACCATGGCCTCAGACTTAGAGGTGCTGATTCTCACCTGAAGTAAGTCATTTTCTGTATTACTATATCAGCCTCTCACATTGTTGCACATCCAGCCCTCCACTCTCAGGGTCCTCTGTCATCCTGGCCGGCCTGCCCTTTCCCTCTCTCTCTCTCTCTCCTCCTCTGTCTGTGTGAGTGGACGTGTGAATGGAGAATCTGCTTTGTGATCCAGAGGCGGGGTACGTGAAAGGTCTCCGCCCCTTTAATGAAGCGCCTGTAGTCCTGCACATAAGCCAATGCCAATGCCACATTGTTGCACTGCAAGGGGCAATACAAGCATGGCTGCTCTAAACTTTCCCATGCTTGGATTAGTGTGTTTTTGAGTACTTACCTGTTCAGCATGGCAGCAGTAGACACAGTGTGTGAGGGTGTGACACTCACTTTGAGGAGTGCAGGAAAGAGAAAGGGATTATTGTCTCAGCTGCATCAAGAAGCCTTCAAGACTGTGGTTTTTCACAATAATGACCCGTTTAACCTTACCAGCGTGCTCTGCGCTTGTGTCCAGGTTTAATGGAGCTTGACACCCACCACTGTGGTGTGTTGTATGAGGTGTTCACTCACCAAAGGACACCTTGTTTGTAACTGAGCCACGCTAGAGACTTTGACATAGCGGTACTTATTGGCATCCTGGGAATGAGAATAGGCTGCGTTTGCCCAGTTCTTTATTATCTTAACTCCTTTTTATATTTTTTTATTTTAGCATACTTACAATTTAAAAATAGCTCACTGAAACCGTTGGTTAAGAATATGCATAAGTTGACATAACAAATGTCTAAAATTGAAACAAAAACAATATTCCTCATTACACAGGCCCAGGAGGAGGTCAGGGAAACTACTCGGGGAACCCCTGGTTTCAATATTTAGACTTATTCTTTTTATTTTTTCCACTTGTAAGTATGAAATTCATTAACAGAACAGATGTTTGCGGGTTTTCTTGGAGGTATAGGATTTGAAACAGGATTCAAATCTGGGCTTTGAGTATACCTCTCTGCGGAGTGAATTAGACTGTTGTGAAATTTGCGACCGTCTGACTTTTCATCTACCTAAATTGATTTGGTTCAATGATGCGCTTAGACTCACTGTGTGTCTTGCTCATGCCCAGGAGAAGATGATCTCAAAAGATGATCCAAACACACACACACACACAACGTAGCCAAATATAGGCTAACTAAAAGAATGGGCCCGACCACTGAAATTCAATCATACTAGAGATATGCCATCATTCCCCACTTTAATGTGTTAAAGTTGTCCACCTGATGCTCTGACTCCAAGGCGGCCGCTGTGTCTCCTTCCCTCTCGTCGAGCCTATTCCACCCTGCTCTGTGCAGGCTGGGGCTTCCTTTGTCTCTCCACTTCCATGACTTTTTTTTTCCCCTTCACTCCTTATCTCGTTTTCATTTGTCTTTGACTTTTGGCTAACCGACCATGTTTTCTAATGTGGGAGTGGCTGACTTGGTGTTACTGCTGACCTTAAAGTGACACGACAGACGAGACCATTTTTTGCTAATATAAAGGGAGGAATATAAAAATGTTTTAAACCAAGAGAAATTGGGAAGTCTTACAGAACTGCACATATAAATAGCAGTTCTTTCATATACAGACAACAAAAGCTGAAGAAATATATTTTCTTTAGACCCTCCATGTTTCCCAAGCAATATGCATTTGCAATGACTTGCAATAATAACTTACTGTACGACTGAAGGAATATGATGTACTGTGCAAATAACAGTGATGGCAAAGAAAAACCTGGACAGCAACACAGAGATGACGCCAACTGTGAAGAAAGCAAATGGCCCCTTTTGGCTACAGCAACTTTTCCTTGAATGTAATTGTGGAAATCTGAACTAGCTGTACTGTTGCTCAAGTTCCTGCAGGAACTTACACATGTGCTTTGCCTCCCAGAACATTCAATCAGATGGCAAACAGAGCTGGTAGCTGCTGTCTATATTAAGACGAGAAGAATCTGCAGCAAATCTGATGACAATCTGAGCAGTATTTTGTACTATGTGCCAAATTGTTGGACAGATGGAAAGACAAGCTGATAGACCGCCTGTTATGACTTGCTACTACAAGGACAAAAAGAAACAAAGGCTTTGATTCATTTTTAAACTTCGAACACGTGCGGTTTATATTTTGTTGTGCCCGTTGGCCTGCAGATGATTCTAGCAGGCAGTGAGGAGCAAGAACCTCTTAGATCTGAAAGAAAGAACCGAGATCAACTGTGACTGTTACCTGCTAAGATAATAAATTGGAAAAGTCAGGTGTGAGTGGAAGCACTAAGGAACAGTGATTGTGGATTCCAGCAGCCGTCTTGCCCGCTGTGTCTGAAGCCTGGGAGATCAAAAGCTGAAACAGCACTCGTTTTCAGGTGCTAATGGATTGTTTCTCATTTTCAGTGAAGCTGATCATCTACATGCGCTGAGACAGTTGTAAGATTGTAAATTGCCCTGTAATTTTTCTGCACTTATGAAGCTGAATAACAGAACGATGGTAGAGGAGTGAGGACTGCGTCTTTCCATATAGACGGGCCTCCTGCAGAGAGGAGTTCCTCGGATAATTTTATGGCTGCATGGTGATTTGCTGAAGCATAACAATGCATAAGCACGGTGGCAGGAGAACTGTGGTAGAATTACAGAGAATATCTTGTTTTGCTTCTTTCGCTCTAATGTTATCACATGAGGGTGCAGGGCGGGGGAGTTATTCAGCTGAGGTGAGAGGAACTAAAGAAAGTGACAGTGTGTTACTCACTGAGATTTGTAACGGTAAAATAGGAATACACGGTTATATTATGTTTGCATCAATAAAGTCAAAGGGGTGAATGCTAAAGCTACTGTAGCAGGTAGACAAGCAATTCAAAGAGAATGTACAAGCTGTACTTTGAAATTGCTTGTCTGTCATGTTTGAAATAAAAAAAACCCAGATTTCCTAAGATTTATGACAAAAATGTTTGCATATACATCTAATGAATATTAGACCTTTGTGACATAAGTTTTATGAACTTCTGTGCTTTTCCAGTACACAAAATGACTGTTATAAAGGTTGATATGTACACAATAATTAAAGATTGAAATATAAATAATTAATTGCACCTTTGTAACACTACTTGCTCAGGGGCCCACAGTGATGAACCCACTTCTTCTCCTCTAGGCCACCCCTCCCAATTGGCTATTGCAAACATTTTAGCCTACAGAAAAGGTTTTGTGAATAAAATAGGCCAAAGTTGTATGTAATTGAAAAAAAATCTCTTACATATTGTTGACTTAGCAGTCAACAAATAAGAATATGACAATATGACAGTCTGTCTTTCATTGTCTCCACCCTCCTCTCTGTTCCACCATCATTATGTTGCTCAGGTTATGTTCTTCTTCGTTGTTGTTGTTGTTACTGACAGACAATGGAGGCAATACTGCCCCCATATGTTCCTGTATTGCAGTTACAAAATCACGATAAGCTGAAGAAAATGGATGGATGGGTTTTAGAATTTGACGCTTCAATGATAAAATTCCACGGCCACTAATTTTTGTAGTTGACGTCATCGATTATGTCAACGAATCGTTGCAGCTTCAACTGGAATTAAAACATGATAACGTCGCTTTCATAATTTTGGTATTGACATGGTACTGTTGATATCAGTTCTGGTGACATCCCTAGTCAACACTGTAAAAGGATCTATCTGAACTCAAACCACTGTCTTTACCTAAACTTACAATGCAGTTGTAGTGCTTAAATGTAACCAAGCAGTGGCTAAAAATGAAAGTAGCAATAATTTTTAAAATGGGATACAGTCTCAGCTTCAGGTTCAGGTCCTGTGTTTCCGCCACCGTCTCAACTTCTGAATGTAGATTTTGTCTGCAAATAGGAAAACAGTCACATATGTTTTGGGCGCACTGGCATTCTACCTCTTCTGTTATTTAGGTATGTGGATGTGGTGGTAACGACTGCCATCGGAACAAATTTCTAGTTCCACCAGGAAATTTACAATCTCAAATATCGAAGTCATGACCTTCCTGAGCTTGATCATTATCAACCTGCTTTAAAACCAAGAGCAAGTCTGTTGACGACATAAGTCTTGGAGACGGGCCTGAGTCATTCTGTGCAATTTACTAAAGTTTCATCAGGGGTGACTAAAATGAAACACCCCAAAGAAAAAGAGCAGAACTTGTTTGTCAGTACTTGGTCATCACGATTCCACACATTCTGACTGCTCCAGCCAACAGCCATCTAGAGGAAGAGCTCCCAGCTCGGGGCTATTTTTTGCCTTTCTGGCCATCTACATGTATGTCTTAGAAATGCATTTAAGCCCACTGAGGCTAAATTAACTAATTTCTCATATGAGATATTGGATGTGTTTGGATTTAGCCACCTGGAATGATGCTGCAGCGATAAATGGAGAAAAGTTAGCGATCCTAAAATGTTGTAGCCCACTTCAAAGGATCAAAATTCTGAAATTTATTGATTTTTGCTGTTGACATTAAAGTTGTCCATGGCCATGTCTTTGTTCATTCAGATCAAAGAAATCTTGGGAATGTATCCATAACTGGAGTTTAACAATACAAAGCACATTGAAATATGGTTGGCACTGAAAGAATTTCCCTCATTTATAAGCACCAGAAGGGCTACGGGTCCTTATAAAATCAATAAACAGCCAATGACAGCCCAGAGAGTCATCATTGCTTGCAGCTATATTGTCTGTGTCTACACCCGGAACTTAATTGAAATACTGTTTGAAGTCAGCACATCTTGGGCTTGAGTAAGTGCCAGTTCCCTTCCCTCCAGGAGTGAATTACTTAGTGAGATGCTAGTCACATGGAAACCAAGTTCACTCCAACAAGATAGGTAATAAAACCACATGTCATTTAATCTTTAAATCTAAAAATTCAAGGACTAAAGCCAAAGGTTCAGTGTTTGATTTTTTTTTCCAGAGGTGTAAAGAAGAAGAAAAAAGGTTTTCAATCACAGTGATTTTGCCTTGTAAAAGTAGCTTTCATTAAATGTAATCCTATCAAATAGGTCTGGCTCTCTTCCTGTTGACATGTCAAGGTGAGGATTTAATTAAATGTTAATAAGAGAGAGTCTGTGGGCTTTTGTGTCCTATTACCTTCATACTTATTGCTTGGTTCAGAGCCCTTCAGTTCCACTTACAAATTAAAAGTAGATTACTATGTGTAGCTGCCAAGAAACCCACAGACCTCTTATGTTATGTGTACAGTTTAACTAAAAACTGCTCTGCAACAGTCTCCACAAGCATTAATGAGTGAATTAATTAGTGGAAAAAGGAACTTAACACTGTGTGGTAATGATTATATTTGTGAGCACTAAGACAAGAAAGCTACAGTAAATTACTCATTCATTCTTTTTGTGTTCTAGAAAGTACAAAGTCACTAAAGATGATATATTATTCATTTTGTAATGAAAAAAGTAAAAATGCAGAGGTAATGATTAGTGATCTAACGGAAGAGAAATTATGCAGATAGCATTTTGTTGATATTGTGCTGAGTAAGTGAATGATACCATCTTAAAATGCTGTGTAAAGGTTTCTATCTGCTGATGGAGTTCCAGGATCAGGCTTGTTTGTGCTTGTAGCATGAAATAATCAAAAAGGACCTCATACGGCAGGAGCTGTATGAGGTCCCTTTTAAGGACAGCCCAGCAGCAAGACGGTCCTGGGTTCAAATCCACCAGCTTCCCAGGGGACTTTCTTTGTGGAGTTTGCATGTTTTCCCTGTGCCTGCATGGGTACTCCGGCTTCATCCCACAGTCCAAAAACATGCACGGTAGATTAATTGGTAATTCTAAACTGACTGTAGACGTGAGTGTGAATGTCAGCTATGACATCTGGGATTGACTCTAGCCCTTCCCCTGCAACTCTGAGTTTGATAAGTTGAAGAAAATGGTAAATTATAACAATTTCTGAGCATACATCTCACAACAAAGCCCTGCTGATGATGCTTTCAGATCTGGAAAGTAAAGAAATCCGGAAGTGCCTTAAACCTGCATTCTTTTTAATGGCTGTGGATAGCAGTGGTTGCAAAAAGCCTTCTGGTCCTATTGAAGGCTATGGGAAAAATGGCCGTTGACCTTTTTCATTTTATACTCCTAATCCACAAAATGAACAATGATTTTTTTTTTCCTATTTGAAATCAAAACATAAATGCACAAAGAACAGGAATGGAAATGTCTCTTAACTTTTCTCAAACCGGAAGTTTAAAATCATCATCAAGGAAACTCAAGCCGCGTATTTGCTCTTGTTAGTTTATGGTTTTCAGAGCTGTTAGGACGGCTTTAGCAGCACAGTGTGAGACAACTGTAGACATGGCAAGAAGGGGACCGTGTTCTACAGAAATCTCTGTGGTTATTTCGCTGTGGAGAAGAAAGGGGGTTCTCCCCGAGCAGCATCAGGAGATTTTGCACGGAAACTGTCTTGAGTGGACTCTCTGATGCACATCTGCAGGGGGAGGCGTCAAAAGCCTGAGAGACGAGCGTGAGATGTTCCGAAAAACAACGCACTGCTTCATCTTGCAGTAACTTTACAGGGGTAGATGGGGAAAGTTTCTGTTGCCACAAAACAAACAAACAAGCAAAAACGTATTTCCGGTTTAACAAAAAGAATTAGTGTTTCCGCTTCTCACCTTGACTGTGCTTCAGTCTCTATTGTGTTCCTCTCCTGAGAGGTTCAACATGATTGAATAGTTGAGCAGAGTTATGTAAAGCGTTGAGCCCATCTGAATTTTCTCCATTTGACCTATTCCTCTATAAAAATCCTTTTTATGCCAATTAAAATAAGCTCTATTTCCATGTTAGAATAATTATCTGATCAGTAGCCTTTTGCACCTTCTTCAACCTGTTTTGTTTGTTTCAGTCATGTTGTCTTGTGACCTTTTGTCAGCTTTTGCAATGAAGGACATTTATTTTTCTTACCAAATGCCAGCATGGTTATGATAAGTGGCACTGTAATATTCTCATGGCTGCATAAATTAAAAAAAAAACACACACAAACAAACCTGTGCCTACTGCACACCACCACTCTACCACCACAAAAGTTCACCAAAGTTTCCCAGTCTTGATTTTGTATTAATCTCCTAAACTTCAATAAGCCAAAATCCATAACGCCTGATTAGAGAAATCGGCAATTGAGGCTGAAGTTGAAGCAACTGCAGCTTTGGCAGAAAACCCAGTAAAACAATCTACGGTTAAAAAGACCACTAAGAAAACAAATTAAATCATGGAAATTGCTATATACACTCTTTGAGAGAGAAAAATCGTTTCCTCTGCTTGGCTGGGCAGCAGCTGAAGTCCAGGAGCCGACCGGTATAGAAAATAAACACCATAAATCAAGATGGCCCGATGCCCACTCTGCTGTCCAACACTCCTGCCAAGACTGGCTCCTCTGATGCCCACTTTCTCACTTACCAGCTATTCACACAGACAGACAGGAAGAGTTATAGCTGCTGACGACAGCCATGGCTCTCAAAACCATCGCTTCATCACAACAAACACAAACAAGGGACATATCTTCACTCACTATTACATATCAGATAAAAATTGTTTTTATTAAAAATGAGATATGGTGGGATATCGCAGTATGCTGGATGTTCGGTAATTATGTAGTTATTGAAAATGTATTAATGCCACTGTGGCTGTCCCAACCATTTAAACAGTATTTGTTAACATTAATATTCAAGGATATAGTGATAAGTGATATTAAAGGTTTTTAAGGTCATCAGCACTGCAACTTGTGCAAATACGATACAGTTTAATAATTAAAAATAAATATTTGCACGGTATTAAAAGCCATAAAAATGAAAGCTTTATTGTTGTAGCCAATATTTCAGCTCAAAAAAGAAACGCCTGACAACTGACAGACGAGTATGAAAAGATGCTGAACGTCTGCCCTGAATTTATCAGGAAAACAGCTGGAATGTGGAAGCTAAAATTGGCATTTGCAGCAAACAGAAATAAATGAGAGGAGACAAACAGGAGGGCGTCAGAAAACAGAAGGGATTCACACCACAGTATATTAACATTTACCTAGGAGGATTTACCTGTGAGGAAATAAAAAAACAAAGGGCTCCTTTCAAATACATTTATATAACTAAAAGCCACCATGTGATGTTCAAGTGTTCGATGTCCTTTCAGGTCTCGTTTGGTCTCCACCAATAAAAAAAAAATATCTGATAGCTGCCTAAAACTTCCATTAAAATCTACTGAATAGCGGTTAAAAAATCTCAGTAAAAAACAAATCCATTTGACATTTATGATCTGTTTGTTAGCAATATGCTTTAGAAATACTTCTGGGATAAAAATAGTTGTAAAAATCTCTTTCACTCATAACAGTGGGATGTGTAAAGTTGCTATTCCACAGCCTTTTTGCCAGGATGTGTAGGTTGACACAAGAGCAGGCTTCTGCAACAATATTTACCTCAGCAGCTACCGAGTTACTGAATCTGAGGAAATACTGAAAAACTGTTGGTTTCTATCGATCTACCCTTTACGACCTCGTTAGAAAGTAGTGACAGATGGCTGCGCAGTGAATGATGGGTAAACTGGAATCTGTTTATCTAAATCTAAATCAGCTACGATGAAAAAAAAAAAAAAAAAACCCCAAAGGCATGAAGCAGAGATGCTCGAGTGTGAGTGTGGATGCGAAGGCTGCTAAATTTTGCAGTCACCATCATAGTGTTGGTAGCTCACCTTGGCTTTGTTAATGGTGCAGTGCAGTGCATTGTTCTCCTGGTCATACAGCAAACTGAATTCCAAGGTTCCCAATGTAGCTGTAAAGACAGAGAAGAAAAACAGGAAATTAGTCTTAATGGCACGCAAACAGAGTCGCTGGGGAAGAGAAGAAATCCAGATTTGCTTCTCTGATTTGATCATTACAAAAAGAACAAAAAAAAAAAGCCCAAATGGGAAATCTTTTCATGCTTTTGGCACCAGCATGTAACTGTTAGAATCAACACAGCAGTAAACACAAGAAAGGGATACAGCGTTTTGTATTTTATCACGATTTATCTGAATCTCAGGAGCTCCAGTTATAAATTCAGGGCCACGCCTTTATCCTGTTAAAGGTCTTATAGAGTAAATTCCAACATGAACAGCAAATTCAGTTTTTGATCAGAGAACTGTGGATAAATCCTGGGCTGTGAGGGAGAAAACCAGCAGTTTTCATGCAAAGTGACCCGAAATGTTGCTCTTTTATAGAGCAAAAACTCACATCATCCTGACCTTTTGACTGTATTCTTCATAAGTCGTCCACATTGAAGAAAAAGTTTGAGAAACTGTGTGTTTTAATTAGAGAAAAGGATAGTGGAGCAGAAAGCTTTCAAGTGCTGAAAAGCTAAAAACATCTATTCTTTGCAGGTGGGCAGTTCAAGTCTAAGTGTAAAGAAATAAAAATGTGAAAATTAATGTGCATAATTCAATTGATGGATCTTAAAGTGGGATAGCTGCTTCCTGTTTTCAGCTAAGTGACTGCCATCTTTGGCTCTTCTTTGTTCCTGTCAGTTTTAATTCTGCCCTTTGTTCATTCTCTCTCCTTTTTCTCCTTTAGTGGACAGATTGCATTGTGTGAGATTTTCCTTCTTTATTTTTTTGCCCCCACTCTCTTCTCTTCCTGCAACTTCACATCT
>VUQJ01004234.1:4523-15828 GCA_015108635.1 Andinoacara biseriatus
CTTTTTAACAACATCATTATCAGCATGAACCCATTTCCACCTTTGTCTCATGATCAGAGATCTGTACTACAAAATGAGTTCAGCATACCCAGAATAGCTTTAACTGGATTCACTTATTCTAATACTGGTGCTCAAGATAAGTGCTCACAAAAAGCTGGTTATCAACTTACTAATTTAACGCAGGATTTTCCCTGCATGTTCACAGGAAATTTGGTCAGTAACGGCTAATTTAGACTTCTACAATGAATCTAAGTAGAGCCTACAACATAACGTACACAAGTAGCCGATGTTGATGGCAGCATTTATGTTTAGGTGTGGTGCATTACATGTGAATTACCTTGTGGTCGTATCCCAGTGTTACATGCGGTGCCAGGCGATAGAATCAAATAAAATGTTGGGACTTTTTCCCCTCCTGGGTCAGTTTTTTTTTTTTTGGAAAGTTTACCCAGAAGTTAAGCCAAAATCCAGTTTCATAGTACAGGTCTCTGGTCTCATGTTCCAAAACCAATCCAGAAGGCAGTCAAGTTCAATTATGTCATGGTTACACTATCTCAGAATTAAATAAATGGAGCCATTAGGGGCTCTAACTAATGCTAGGGGGCCCTTTAGCTGAGGAGCACAACAGCAAAATGGTAACATTAGTAAGTAAAGGATAGCAGTCAGCACTGGAGTCAATGTAAATAATGTTGCATCCAAACAGATGGCTAGCGCTCACCATATCAAAACAACTCAAGCTTTTAGGGATAATTAATAGGCGCAACTAGTGTGTGTGTGTGTGTGTGTGTGTGTGTGTGTGTGTGTGTGTGTGTGTGAGTGAGTGAGAGAGAGAGAGTCACCATATGCAGTTAAAAATGACAAAATGTTAGGCAGTGACTCGTGTAACTGCTGTTTGCTTACATGCGATCATTATACCAAATAATGATACATATAACATTAAAAAAAAAAAAAAATCTAAGTAGTGACATACATTTCCATCGTGACTTTTACAGAAAGACTCATGGCCTTGTTCAAACATGATGGTGACATGCACAGTTGCCTGCACATTTATGGGATGAAGTGAATGTCTGAAAGGGACTCAACAGCCATTTACACAGTGCCTTTTGCCAGATTCAGTTACAAATAGATCATCCCACACCATTATAATAGTGGGTGAATAATCCAAATGCATGACCCACTCAGCTTTGTCAGAAAATCTGTTCAAGAAATATGTCTTTACTTGGTGTTTGCCCTGAACCCTTTTTGCAGTGCTTTTAATCAATCAGAAGATGTGGCTTCTCCTGTCATCTGTAGCCATTTTCTGGTCCTCCTCTTAAATGTAATATAGGATAAAATGTAATCCATGGATTTTGTAAAAACTGATAAGTTTCACATTGATAGAAAATGTCCACCTCACAGCATATTTCTGAATGAGGCACGTGTCAGGTTCAAGCTACCGTGAGTAGTTTTTGTACTTACTCATGAGGGCAGTTCGGTGGTTGCTGGTCCTGGTCTCCATAGGACTGGAGCTGTCAGAGTTGCGTGTAGAGAGGGGTTTAGCCACAGGTGCAGTGGACTTTCCACTGGCATCACCTGTCCAACGCAGCGTGAACTGCAATGTGGGTCCCTGAGAAAATGTCTCAAATGGTGGCAGTCTCTGTGGGAAGTCATGGTCATTAAAGCGGTGGAGGAGGATAAGAAAAATATTAGCATTCAAGTCAAATATGACAAATACAGCTACACATCCTTCCAAACATCTTAACCAGCCATCCTACCTTCCCATCAAGAATGGTTTCCCACGTGGCTCGCTTCTTGCTCACAGGGCTGTCATCCATCCCTTGCATTGACACCTCATACTCCCCATCCAGTAGCTGCAGTCTCCTGCAGACAAATCAGAGCACATTTGAGGAGCAAAGCTAAAAATGACCAGAAAAGGGAAGCATTTTAAAACTTGAGAAAAGAGAAAAAACAAATCCTTACCTATTCTTATCAAAGACAGTCATCTGTGCAACATAGGTCTCTGTGGTCTCTCCTTCGTCCCTATGGGAAGAACTTCGCTTCTTTCTAGTAGGAGTATCTGTAACATCTTTACATTTAAAAAAAAACAAAAAAACAATTGAGAGATATGTTTAATATATAGCCAGAAACTATTTCAGTTACAGCCAATATTATTTTTAGATGAGATACTCATTAAAAGAACATTGAATCTCATGCTATTCTCACAACAAACCGTACTGTTAACTTATTCATCCAAATGGTACATAGTCAAAGATGGAGTGTAAAAGCTTTTAAAGTGGACTTCCTACCAATGTTTTCGTTGGCCTCTCCATTGACCAGACCATTGGTATCTCTTCTCCCTGTGCGCGATACCCTGAACAGAAGCGAGTAGGATTTCACCATGTGGCTGTTACTGGGCTCAAACTCGTTGCTGGGAACCAGTAGGGAAGGGTAGGAGCCAGGCTTGGTTTGGTTACTATCAGGGTTCAAAGGCACCTGCTTTTTACCTGTAGGCACTTGCTTTATTGGGCAACTGACATCCTGAAATACAAACACAATCACTAGTGAACAACAGCAGACAGTGACATTTTCGCTAAAGTGACTAACTCAATGTTTTACTTTACCTTGCGTTTTTTATGGCAGACTTTAACAAGTAGCACCTCTAAGGACACAGAATTTTGTTCATTTTCTGAATTCTGAGATGGCTTTTCTAGAGGGCAACAAGAAGAGTTTACGTTGCAGTTGTATGGCTGGTACAAAGAGTGACTACTTCTGTCGTTAGTGTCTGTGTGTTTGCAGTTTTGTTCAGGAGACGCTTAGCATGCCAGTGGTCGACTAACTGTTGTGGTGGTCCCAAAGGAAAACCACATTTCAAACAGCTGAATACTGTAGGAATGTCTGACACATCTAAGCATTTGTGATTCATTTCTTCAATTATTCAAAAAAAACAACAACACACAAAACACAGGTTCTTGGTAAAGATTAACACATGCTTACCATCCTTATGGAAGAACCCAGTGAATGTTAACTGTAGATGTGAGGACAAGCTAAAAAGGCAAAAGAAAAATTCAGGTGAACTGTTCATGTAAATAGTTAAAAAAGAAAAAAAAAACAGCTGGTTTTTAGAATAAATAAATAAATCAACAATGACACCTTAAGTTTTAAAAGTGTTTAAAAAAAATATAGGAAAAGGTGCAACACTTTTAAAGCTGCGTTACCTTGGAGAATCCTGCTCTCCCTTCATCTTCACCACTGTCTGCAACATATCGTCAACTTTGAATATTTTCCTGGTTTAAAAAAAAAAAAGTCAGGAAAACAGATTTTAAATGTTTGTGAACAAGCACTACAAATTATCTTTACAAAGTCATGACATCACAACTATATCACACTCCAGACTACATACCTTCTGGCATTTGTTCGACCATTTCTGTGAGACATGAAGGTGAGAGTCCTGTGCAAAAATATGGGCTTAAAAAAAAAAAAGAGGAGGCAGGGTGTTATCACTCATTTTCAGTCAGCAAAAATGATAATTTAAAAAAAAAAATGTGTAGAGAAATTCACTTACTGCAATCAAATTCCTTGTGCGTAGAAATCTGTATATCTGAGTTGGTTCTAGAAATAAAACAAGTCTTATTTATTTTGAGACACTACAACTGTGACAGAATTGCACACCCCTCGCACATAATCATTATCTAAAGGATGCTACTTTCAGCTCATTCACAAGGGGTCACCTCAGCAGGAAGCTCCACATGTTTGATTTGGCAGAGTTTTACATCAGATGCCCTTTCTGATGCAACCCCATTGGGATTTGTATGTCCTACCATAATGTGTAAAACACTAAACAGTAAATTTGTATAATGACCACAACACTATTTAAAAACATTAAAACCATAATCGTGAACTTAAGAAAAGTCATTAAAAAAAGGGGGGGTGCTCTAGGTTTTATTGATGGCAGACGATCTGCAATATGACATCTGGCCCCTTTATTTTCTCTGTTAGCATTTGAGAAATGCATCCATATCACTGCAATGCATTTCACGTATGGACGCACTTCTTCAACACTCCTTCTGTCATGTGGTGATTAACATGGTAAAACATCCAAAAAAACAAAGAAAAAAACATCATCCAATGGTCTGATTCCAGTCTGGTAATTCCCACTTTAGTACAGTGATCACGACTTACGTTATAACAAACAATAACTGGGACTCCCTTTGAACTACACAAAACAAAATAAGTCACAGCAAAGTTCAGCAAAGTAGGGTACTGATCAAGGAAAATCGTCTCATGAACCAAAAACCTAAACTTTTATTATAAAGTAACAAGTAGTGAAGTCTCACTTTCAAAGGCCTGTAGGAACAGCTCATGGTCGGCCTGAATCTGCTCCATCTTCGGCTTTTTTACAGAGTTCATCATTGCTGATGAGGCAGGGTAGACGGCGCCGTTAGCTTTGCAACTCGCCCCGCTCATAATATGACCTGAGTTCTGCAGAGTGAGACAACACCACACGTTAAAAGGGAAACGATTTGAGTACAGGTGCGGGGAATACAACAAGTTAGCTTAGCAAAACACTCGCGTTAGCACGAGAGCTAATGGCTAAAAGCACAGCGCTAACACGCAAGCTAGCCTTTCAGTGCAGCATTATTTTGCTTACTCAAACCGCTGTTAACAAAGCTCTTAAAAATTGTCATGTGGCAAATATGAACCTTAACAAAAGGCTACGTACCCTGGCTGATGGCATTAATTTGCTGGCCTCGCTGCCTCTAGCACAAGCCTGGCAGACTCAACAGCAGAAACCTGTGAAGAGGAGGCGACGAGACGCTGGCTAGTTAGCTAGCCGTGCTAGCATAGTTTACTTCAAAACAAACCTCTGTACACCCAAAATTTCCCCGCATTCACCCGTCCTAAATATTATCAGAAACTCTGGTTATATTAGATCAGAATATTGATATTCTATCTATAACTTGTTCACGATGCGGTATCCCTTCAATTTGTACTGAACAACAGAGCGCTGGTCAGTTGTCAGCCAATGGGAGACTCGCTGGGGCAATGCTGCATTGTGATTGGCTCTTGAGCTCCGGCGACGACATACAACCCGCTCTCGCTTTCTACGATTTTGCGGGAAATCGAGTCCATCTGCATTCATCATATCAAGACGATCACAGCAGCCAAAGCTTTCGCATTTTCAAAATGCACTCTACAGCTCACAGTTTAAACTCGATGAACATAAACACCCCCAATTTTACTCTTTATTTAATAAAAACAAACAAATACTTGCCGCAAATCAAAAATTGAAATGAAAATTATATTTTATGGGTTTTGATATCGACCATATCGCTGCTGACAGTTATGCTTCAAATTTGTAGAATTATATTCACAAGAATATAACTATAAGCTAAATTATGCTGTAAACATAGATATAAGTGTGGAAACTACTTTATTAATACAATGTCGGCGCTAAGACCACAATAACGGTAACTGTAATATTTACTAACTAGGTTTAACTGCTAAGATTAAGGTCACTTTAAAAAGATCACTATGGAAAACTTTAGAGAAAATATCAGCTTATATCAGGGGCGTTTCTCTGATGTTTTAAACATGGGTGGAGGAGGGCAGCGTAGAAAATAAGATTGGTGTAGAAAAATAGCATAAAAAACATTAGACACAAATTTCATGCTAATGTGTACTCCTGTGTCCCTTTACAGGTTTATTATGTGAAAAGTTGTGCAGCACTCCTTCTTCTTCATATTCTTCTTATTTCATCTGCTCCCTTTAGGAGTCCACCTCCATCTTACCCTATACCCAGCATCCTCCTCTGTCACACTGACCCTCTGAGTGTCCTCCTTTCCTACATCCGTGAATCTTCACTGTGGTCTTCCTCTTTTCCTCCTGTCTGGCAGCTGCATCTTCAGCATCCTTTGTCCAACAAAGCTACTATCCCCTCTCTACACATGTCCAAACCCTCCCAGCCTTGCCTCTCTAACTTTGTCTCCAAAACACTTGACCTGAGTTGTCCCTCTGAAATGCTTATTTCCAGTCTTGTCCCTCACGGTCACTCCGAATGAGAATCTTAACATTTTCAACTCCACCTCCAGCTCCACCTCCTGCCTTTTTGTTAGTGCCACTGTCTCCAAACCAAACATCGTAGCAGGTCTCAGTCTTGTGAGCTTTCCCTTTCACTCTTGCTGCTGTCCTCCTGTCACAAATCACCCCGGACACTCGTCTCCACCCGCTCCACCCTGCCTGCACTCTCTTCCTCACCAGCAGTATCAGGAGGCCTCAAGTGATGCAGTATGGAAATTCTACTGATGATCCACATGTTTGATTTGAAAAAGATTTTACATCAGATGCCCTTCCTAGGCTATCTGGGCTTGGGACTGAAACTAGGCATACACTGGCTTGTGGCCCCATTGTGTTGGGTATCAGATAATAGTGTGTACTTCTGCTAGCCCTGATCTACCAGGGCACACAGTCAGGTACTGTGTCTGGATGTTGCACAGTTTCTGATTTGTTTACATGAAACTAGAACACTATGATTTTCAGTTGACCGTATTGTAGCTGCAGAATCAAATCATCTGCAAAAAAGAAACCAAGGGAGCGCAAAGACAGCTCTCCAGAAAGTTTAATATGATTTGTATAATTCAAACAGCTGTGTGCTAATTCACTAATATGATTGACTACCTGCAGGGTTCCTCTAGCCTGTGATCGTTTGTTTAGTACCACCTTCCAATCAACGTCAAGCTGGCTGTTATTTGGTGGCTTGCGTGCTCTGTTAAGCATCTGCTTTCCCTAAATTAATGCAGCTGAATGTGCTGCTGATGATGATTCAATTATGTGAGTAACTGTGTTGCAGGGCAGCAATTATCTTTTATCTGTCAAAATGACAAATAACATTATGATTATGCCTCAACATGGAACTGTCACTGAAATGCCTTCGTTTTAATGGGTCCCTCGAGTATTGGACAGAAAGAGAGGCAGGCAGGTATGAAGGCCTTTGTGTCCTGGTATGATATTGTTTTACTGCCCTCCTCATAAATAGAGACAGACTGACAGACTAAACCCAGAGTCTGTTAAAAAAAAAAATGCCATTTCCTATTGCGGAAATCATATCACTGTCCCTCTCAGAAAGAGACTGACAGATGGACTCAGACAGACAGCTGGAAATAACGGAAAAGAAACCAAGTCATCAGTCCCGGGGCAGGATGAGAGAGAAGGGAGGAATGACAAAGCGATGGAGGTTTATAGGATGCTTTAGGAGACAGGCATTTTTCCTTTTTTCTCTCTCTCAAAATTCCCAGCCGAAAATGATTGTAAAGGCGTTTTTCTTTTCCTCAAGTCCGAAATGACATCTGAGTTGATTAAAAAAAATAAATAATGTTTTACACAAAACCCATTTTTCATGTGTCACTGCTAAATATGCTCTCAGAGGACACACAGACACAACATCGCATGTGGCAGCCTACATATTTTCCTGCTGGCTCTGTGTTAAATGATTTAACTCCATAATCAAGAACTTGGTGCTCTAGACTCTAGCATGCTTATTGGCTATTGGCAGCTAGAGATGTACTGTGCTGAAGGAAAACACATGAGAAGCTGTCCAATTATTCTCTCCAACTTTCAATACCGTTATGTAATGCACTCAACATGCTGTGTGTTTGTGCCTCCATTTGCCTGTGTGTGTGTGTGTGTGTGTGTGCTGGACTAACTAACCACAGCTTCATGTCTACTTAAGGAAGGAATGTACGAGTATATGACTGCAGGTCCATCACCTTTCATTATTTTCACCATTAAGAGAGTGAGAAGTGAAAAACACACAATGTGGAAACTTGTGGAGGCAAACCGCATTAGAAACACACAGGGACGGAGGGGCTCTGCGTGCTCCTGACGCAACCGTGTTCAGTTTGTCAAATCAGACAACCAGGCTTGACCTCTTATCGTATAAAGCCGATATGTTCAATTCATTAGCCGCCACGTCCAACAGATGCGTGACACGTTAATTTGGACCCCTGTATCCTGAGCAGTTTAAGCCTTGTGTTTGCTCTTCATTTAGCTCTTCTGGTCTAAACTCCTGTAGGACTTTTTTTTTCTTTTTGTACACTTCACTGGGTCCACCACTTTGTTGCTTACGTCATTTTTCCGCTGACGCTGTTGCCTGCTCGTGTTGGGAACGAGGTTTACAGTTGGATTACTTGAGTGGAAAACAGCTTCTGGTTTTAAGAGGCAACAAGACAGGTGGGAACAGCACGTGCAAAGTAAAATAGTGAAGATGAGTTAAAACCTGCTAAAATGGTCTGTAATGATGCGATGAACCGCATAATTGTCTGAGTTTGCAAACAGGAGCATGTCTGTGCACATTAAAATTATGAAGCAGTGACAAGAATTTGCCATTTACAGCTCATACCATACATGAGCTGAATAAAGTTGTAACAAATGAATAATAAAGCTCACAAAATAACCATATCCAGGTCATAGTAGATTTTTTATTTTTTTTTGGGGGGGTTTACAGACCTTTAGATTGCCACCCTGTGTAAAGTTTATTCCACAGCTGGCTTAAATTAACAGCATTGGTAATGAGCAAAATCATTTGGTCAATCATTTTTTTTAATTTTTTTTTTTAATGACACACAGTCTAATAAAGTCCTGAATTGTTGTTTCAGTGTTCTGTATCCCTTTTAGTAGTAATTTAACATTGTTTTGGAAGTTAATGATGTTACTCTGTAAAGTGTTAATTATTTAACTGTTTTTAAAACACGGTATCCTCGATGGCACGTTGTTCCTCTCAGGCAGCAAACCAAATTTTTGGTTATTACACTGTCCCTTAAAATTTTGTATTTATTTATTTTGTTATTTAAAAAACAGAAGACTCATCACTGTTCACTAAAATGAGGAGTCAAAGAGAGTTTGACCTTTGACCTGGGAGTAGCCCAATCCTTTCAGGAACCAAAGCTAAACGTGATGCAGAGTCAGCTACTGCTAAGACTAATATCATTTTTATACATTTTTAATTGAAATTGAATAAATATGTGCATGAATGTGTAAAGAACTATAACTGGCTGTTTAATTTTGGTTGTCAATTTTTTAATTTGACTTATTTACTAAATTAGCATTTTTCGGGACTGTGGAAGGTTTTTAGATGCTTCTCTGCCCCAAAACCTTTGCTGAATGATAGATCAACAGGGACCCCCAAATTCTCAAAAAGGAGGGTGATTTATTTATTTTTATTTTTGTCATCATGCCAATTTTTTCCTTTTATGTGTTTTAATTATTTGTTACACAAAAAACAAACTAACACTATACAAAAAGAAAAACAAAAAAAACCCCCATCAAATTGTGAGCAGGATCATTCTTCCATATCCCTCTTTAGTGGTGATTTAACACTGTTATGCAAGTTAATGATTGAACTCTGGCACAGTGTTAAATATTTAACTGTTTAAAAAATGTTGAATTAACTCTGAGTGTGCAGCTATTAAAGCCCTGAAATAATGTTTCAATCAGCTGAGAGTTCATTTAACTCTGGACGCTTTACTGAGTGTGAGAGGAAAATTGAGACCTGCTACTGCAGTTCTATGACCAGTGCTGGCTTATACTTGTTTTATTAGTACTAATACACTATAGTTATTAGTATCGGTACTTTGCTAGACAAATGCAAAGTAGTCTTGATAATGAGCTGCAACTGAAGTGTTATAAATGAACACTATTACTTCACTAATGCATGCTGGCTTTTAGACTCTGGGCAGTCACTTCAGTGTTGGGTTACACGTCACTTCAAGGCTGACAGCTCATCAAGATGTATGACAGGTGCTGGGACATGAGCATGATTGACTCAGGGGGAGGTTTTTGGACCCGACACACTTTACTAGATGGTTAAAAAAAAGACAACCTTAACAACTCACAATCCAGAAGACAGAAAAAATTAGGTCCAATGAAAAGTTCATACTTCATAAAAGGAAAATGAAGAGATTTATTGTGGTTTTGGGTGCAACTTGAGAATTACCAACTTAAAAAAGCAAAGTGGGACAGAGTGCAGGGCGCAGTGGAGCAGAGCAACAGGAATGTGTGAAAGAGTATGGGAGATTTAAATGGAAGGTGAGAATGGGATGGGGACATGGGGAGCGAGAGAGAGCGTGAGAGAGGGACAGGGAGGTAGGCTCGGGATGTGAAGTTGCACTGCACACAACAGCTTTTGAGCTGCACAAAATCCTACAAAAAGAAACCTTAACATGGAGATCTTCACAAAGATGGTGAGAAAAAGGTGAGCAGGTTGCTGCAGGTGGCACAAATAAGGATGGCAAATTCATTTCTGCGCATTTGTTCCGTGAAGTTTACAACCATGCCGACCAAAACTTTTAAGCATACGACAGGCTGGTAATTGCTGCAACTTAAGCTGCATTTTGTTGTGGGGCACAAGCTTTATTTTCTTTGCCTGACTTTAAAGCGATGTGATCAAAGTCCTGTCTGGATTGGACACAGATACAGGCGCTGGGTTTTGGATCTTCAAGGAGAGACAGAACAGGACATCTGCGGGGGTGTCAGGACAGAGGTGAAAATAAGTGAAGATAGGAGCTGAGGTGGGGAGAGACGGCAGGGGAGCGAGGGAGTCGAGATGAAAGGAAGGCAGTGAGATGAGGTCGGGGAATGATACCGTGGCAGTGGCAGTGAGCTTGGACACCTTTGACTGCTGAAACACAGATGAGAAAGGGAAGTCCACATTGTATAAAAATGTGTTGTATTTTCTTTTTTAATTGGCAACTTGCAGTATTTGAGTCAAGTCTTCATTGCTCTTATCTTTTTAAAAAGCTTGAACACTTCAAAACAGATGACAGAAGATTGGGTTGTTTATTTTTTTTTTTACACTTTTTCTTTTTTTGTTATGTGTTTTTGTTTCTGACAGATGCATCATAGTGCCCAGTTATGACTAGCACATCCTGGACTGTTTGTTTCAATAGTTTCATCTTTCTGCAGGTAGTGTTACTTAAGGCATAAAATGCATTACTTCTTTTTCCAAGAGGGATTCCCCGGCTAAGATGTATGAAAGCAACGTATGTTAAAAAAAAAAAAGACATTGAATCTCTAGTGTTTCCCCCTTCTGGCCCTCAGAGTAATTACACAAACACTGTCAGAACCTCAGGGCCTCCTAGGTTACTGCTTGTTACTGAAGGATACTCAGTCTCTGTTGTTACGGCTGCTCCAACTCCTCAACTTTTCCAAGTGACGGTTGGTTAATATAAACTGTAACACTGCTAGTGTTGGGAACATACATAAGATTTGATTGATAACATGTTTAAACTGCAATAACGGGCCTTCATTTATATGTCAGCATCAGGCACTCTGTATT
>VUQJ01004237.1:16990-40728 GCA_015108635.1 Andinoacara biseriatus
AAGTAATTGTTACATTGAGTCTTAAAACTTAAAACCTCATCACAGTCTTCCCCAGACACTTGGAAATATCCTTCATTCCCTGTGTGTCAGTATGATGGATTCAAAAACCACCTACAGTATTTTTATTATTTAATCACATAAGTATAAGTCAGCTGCTTGTCTGTCTTCCTAACCCTAATCCTCACCACCAAACAGCAATGCCCCAGTGTTGTTTCTTTCACAGTTCATGCTGTCTCCATTGTCTGTTCATGCAGGCTGCATAAAAAATGCAGCTGGCTCGCTTGGAAAATGTGAAACAGTAGAGCGCGTGCTAGGTTTGGAGAGGCTGCATGAATGAAAACAATCGTCATCTGCCAAGCTGTGCTATTTCTAAATGCGACTTCTGTTAAGGATGAGACTTGGAAGATCTAAATTATTGCAGACAGTTGGAGTAAACACAGGAAAGAAAAACACTATTGGCAACAGAGTTTTGTGCTCCACCCATACAGTATATAGGTAAAAAATGAAAGGAGAAAGAACAAAAAGTTTGTTAGTAAAGTGGTAGGCTGCTACACCATCAAAGAAGAATCACTGAACTTTGGCACTGATTCTCTAAGCCTCTGAAATTCTGATAGAGAGCTGGAACATCATTCTCTCTTTTAGTGTTTCGATGATGACATGTCCATCCAAAGTCTGTAGAGTTACATAATGCAGTTATTGATTTGAGTGGCTTAGGTGTGCTGTGATTAGTCATTTTGCTCAGAAATAGATGTGGTTTAAAAAACAAAACAAAGGTCTGAGAAGGAGCGGTATGACAGGATAAAAGGTGCTTCTGTACTCAAATTCCAATATGAATGCAATTATGTTACTGAAGCATATGCTGCCCAGTGATCTTCTTAACAATATCATAATGACACAACCCCACTGCCTTATTTCTTGTTAATAAGAGTTATTTTGTTTTCATGACTGATGGATTCACTGATATTTTGTACCTGGTGGGAAGTATTCATTAATGGACCAGTTATCCACCTGCAGTGTAGCATTCCCACCATTTCTGGTGAAACGGACAACGTGATACTTCCCATCATTCACTGGGGTGCTGCTTTCCTGCACACTGATATCCACTGTGCCAATGTTGAAGGTCACTCCAATTTTGCCTTGTTGCTGAAATGAGAAAATGCAGTTATTAAGGGTCCGTGAACTTTTGGGTCATTAGTTTTTCTGTTTTGAAAACAGATATTAAAAAACAAAAAATGGGTTGTTTTTTAAATTTTCATTTTATACTCCAAATCTATACAATATAAAACAAATTACATTTCTTTGTTTCCCATTTGAAATCAAAACATACATTTGCTAAGAATATGAAAAGGAAAAACGGTCTTTATTTTTCTCAAACCGAATTCAAATTTTATTTTTTATTTAATATTCTTTGTTGATTCTTAGTTTTTGTTTGCGTGTCTCTGTGTTTGGTGTTTCCATGTTTTGGGTTTCCTGTTTTATTTTGATAGTCTCATGTCTTGCATATATTGTACATTTTTTGCCTCCTTGTCTTGTTGGGTTTGGCTGTGTACCCTGGTGTTTCCAATATGCCTGATTACCTCATGTTTCTCTAGTTTACCTAGTTTATGTATTTTGTTTTCTCTCACCTGTTGGATTTTAGCTACACCCAAATAAAGGGCTTTTTTTTGTTCTTTTACTTTTGTTTATTAACTCCATCTTACAAGTCTGCATTTGGGATCAGAAATCTACACATTAAGGCTGCTGCATTAAAGAGGCAACCAAAAGGATGAGTAGGACTCACTGGAATGTGATCACAGAGCATCTCTATTATTATGGCCTAATTGTTTGCTTCTCAGAAGGGCTTACAAGTGAAATTACATTGTGGTCAGATACACTCATTACCTCATATAGTATTATGACAGCTGATGCCATAGTGATAGGTTTTGGACTGTGTGTTTTGGTCCCAGTTAGTGTTTAGTGCCTTTTCTTCACTGAGTCTTCTGATTTTTTATTAATTTTTTTATTCTTGTGAGTCTTTGTTCTTATATTCTTAGATTACTATGTTTTCATTTATTTATTCTAGTGCTGAGTTTGAATTACTCCGTGTTTGGTTCTTGTCTTTTATTATTCTTAGTGACAGCAGCATTGGTCTCTGTTTGTACCTTCCTTTTTCTCGTTTCCATGTTTGTATTTTTGGTTATTTCCTGTTTTACATTAAAGTTTAGTTTTCTTTCATGACTCGTGTCAGGTTTGCTTCCTGTCTATCTTCTCCTGATTCCTTGGTTGTTTTCACCTGTTCTGAATTGTGTTCACCCGTGTTCCTCTCTACAACCGAGTATTAAGTCAACATTTAGAAATAAAAATTGTGCATTTTGAGAATAAAGTCAAAATTTCGAGAAAAAAGTCAAAATACTATTTTGAGAATAAAGTCGAAATGTTGTACCTCTCCCTCTTTTTGTCTTACTTTTCTAGTAATGAGTCCTCCCTGCCTATATAGTGTTTCCTTTTGTCCTTGTTGAGTTGTCTGCTTCTCATCTATATTTCCTGACTTCTTTGTGATTCAGTTCCTTCATCTTTTTTTGGATGTCTCTTATATTTTGGACTTTGTACCTTTCGACTTTGCTAAAGCAGTTAAAAAGTCAGTATTTTGGGTCCACTGTATCTCAAAACTTCTCAATATACTCTGTAGTTAAAACTGTGGAACATTCTATAAAAAAAAGAAACCAAAAACTCCAGAAAGGAAAAATAAATCACACACTGGGCAAGCACGATGTGTTTAAGGACTTACTATGTGCAGCATGAGGTAGTCCCCTAGACCAGGTGCACTGTCAATTCTGACCAGGATGCCATCTTTCAGGGAGGTGCTGAAGCCGACAGTCAGCCTGTCCGTCCTGGTGCTTGGTCTCTCATTGGCTGGCCAATTGAATGTAATGAGGCCTCCACCTTTGCCAAAGATGTATGTCGTCCCAGCTAAACAAAACATAAGGAGGAAGTATGAATTATAAAACAAGGATCTGCTAGCCTTAGATTTTTGTAAATTCACCGTGTGGTGTACAGTGACTGATATTACAGTTGTTGTGCACAAGTAATTGAGGTAACTCAATGTAGAGCAGGTGTGTATGAACTATTAGCTTAACTCCAACTTGTTTACTAATGTATATGCAGTGCCCAAAGGTTCTGTGCTTGATTATACTAAATCCCTTGGCCCACAAGGGTCAGAAAGAATCTAGCAAGATGGTGGACCATGCCATTTTTAGTTAATAGTTTTATCCATTTGAGAGCTAAGTCATCATCTGTGATGACCCCAACTGTAACCCTGTTGCCTAACACTAATGTAAGCGACATGAACATGTGACAGTGGGTTTAACAGGGAATCCATGGTTGCAGTTGAGGATGTAATATCCTCAACCTCTGGGAAACCACTTTCAATTGCAAGGCGTCTGCAGAGGTTGCCCGGTAGGAGTCGACCTGTACAGTCATGGTCTGACTCAGACTGTCGGGTCGTAAATTTTAAAGGATTTTCAGAACTTCTTCAGGCTGAAAAGTTGTAGATTCAGGCTTTTTAAACTCAATTAGGACCAAACACTTGGAAAAATCACTGAAGAAGAGCAGAGTTTGATGTAAACTGTTTATTGAACATACAAATTCAACCAAAGCAAAAAAAAAAGAAAAAGAAAGCAAAAAGGTCCACTAGGGTAAACGCCATAGGCACATGCAGGTTAAAAGGCCAACAAAGACGGAGACTCCCTGGTGCTCTGCTGGGCTGAGCCGCTGGCTCCTCCTTCTTTTGTTTCATAACTTTCCAAACCTTGGTTTTAACTGTATCTCACTTTAACTTTAAACACCAATTATTTCACAATTTGTGTCCAACTATTTTTTCTTTTTTGTTTAACATTTACATATTTTAAAAATGCTTACTCATGCTTTACTTTGATCAATGATTTGGTTTTACTATTATGAAACTTGACACTTGAGTTACATAATTTTCTTGGTAGCTTTCTTAGCTTTTTGGCAGCCTTCCAAAGTGCTGTTCCAAAGTCATGTTGACAGGAATGCACGTGGCAGCAATTAATAATGTTGGCAAATTTACAACTTAGGGCAGTTTGTGCTGCCAGAATCAGCCATAAACCTCATTAATTAGGCGTGTACGAGGTATAAAACCTTTCATTCTACAAATCACAGGCCATAAAACTTCCAAAATGAGCCATAAAACTGTCATGGTCAAAAAATTATGAGACATAAAGCTATCACAGCCAATTATTAATATCAAGTATAAGCCATAAAACTACCAGAAATAATCATTAGCACATATGATAAGGTTGTAAAACAAAAGGTTTAGAGGCACAAGGTAGTATATAGTGTAAAGTACAGGGCAAACCGCCCTAATCTGTTAGCTTCAGTATATAGGTCAAACAATGTATATCCTTCCAGTGTATTTATCACTAATAAAAAACCTCAACAAGACTGAATGCAATCACTAGGCAGACTAGCAAAGTTTTGCCAAGAGTTGCTATCTAATCTATAAACAGAGACGGACAACACAGTGCAATCAGAGCCAGTCTGCACTGATGAGCAAATGGCAGCAAAATATTGCTAAGCAGCTCCGTGACACAAGCACTGAATCAGAACCAAGTAAAGTGTCAGAAGTCAGATTGTCGTACTAAGCAAAGCGAACCTTTCTCATCTTAAAATTATGCATGGAGCTCAAACACTTTGTGGAAATGGAATCAAGGGGAATTAGGCAGACCAAAACTGAGCAAAGCATCAGAAAATGAATAAGTACGGATAAGGCTTTGCTCACTTCACTGAGAGGACAAGATACAGAATTTGCAACACAAAAAGTCAAATGCTTGGAGTGCACAAAGACATACCAGCATTTCACAGCTGATTATGAAAAGATGGCCTATTTACAGATAATTAATAAGATTTATTGGAGTAAAAGAAGCATGTCCTGATTTTGTCCTGATGCTCCTGGGACAAGAATCACCTCTGCCAATAAATATTTGTAAAAGAGCATTAAACGACAAATATCTAGTTTTATCCAACAAAGCAGAAACTTCCTTTTGATTTTTTCTGTTACATTGTTGATGTTTTACATTTAAAATGATGAAGTTTCCTTGAGAGTTTCTCTGTGTCTCTTCCACAGCATGTGTTTTTCTGTCCTCTCTCTCTCCCCTCAGCCCCAACCGGTCGCGGCAGATGACTGCCCCTCCCTGAGCCTGGTTCTGCTGGAGGTTTCTTCCTGTTAAAAGGGAGTTTTTCCTTCCCACCCTCGCCAAGTGCTTGCTCATAGGGGGTCGTTTGACTGTTGGGTTTTTCTCTGCAGTATTGTTGGGTCTTTACCTTTACCTTACAATACAAAGCGCCTTGAGGCGACTGTTTGTTGTGAATTGGCGCTGTATAAATAAAATTGAATTGAATTGAATAAGCATTGTCATGACGGGAGGATGGGCTCAGGACAATACTGTATATCATAACAGAATGAATCTGTTGACTTATTCAGGTTGGGTTCAGTAAGTTAAAAAATAATATAACCTGCTAAAATATAGACAACTCTTAATATTTTTCCCCTAAATGTCTCTTTTTTCTTTTCTGACTTTTTACAGTTGGCAACTCATCCTAGATATCTGATCCAGAGCAGCCCCAAGCAGTCAGTCCAGGATTTTGTACATGTGTGCCTTTATCCCTTACAGTACCTTACTCCGCATAAGAAACACCTCAGAAGACATTGAAAATAGAGACCACCGCGCTCTGGTGTGGAGACTTCTTTGTTTCATATTGTTTCTCCATTCCCGCACCCTTTTATCTTTGGATGTGCGTGTTCTACTGAGAACTAATAATTCACACCTTAACCTCATCTTGACTTGACTGCTGTAATAGTCACTCAGACGGTCTTGCTTGGTCAACTGCAGCTAGAAGAAAAATGCCGACGCATAGCCCTTAACTGGCACATGCAAGTGAGACCACATGACACGGATATAATTCCACTGTGGATTCAGACATCTGCACCAAATTGAATTCACCTTGACCATGCAGCAGCAGGAAATAAGCTCACACAAACAAACTTCAAATGTACCGTAAAGATTTGAAGGGCTGTTTACAGACCAAAGAAGACATAAATGCTGACTGTCATGGACTCTCCTACACACTCATTAAACATTTACAGGTGCACTTAAACACCAAGAAAGCCAAACAGTCCTGACATCACAAGAAGCTCTTGCGATCATGCTCAGATAACACGAGTTATAAGGCTCACACTAACTCATGGCATCTACACAGCTCAAGCACTACTTTCATTACAGCAAATAGCAAAAAAGAAATGGAAAAGATACATTTTTGCACACTATTTTACTGTAAAATTGTTTAACTGATAATATAATTGTTTGTGCCAGGTTCAGTCTGTTTTCCATATTGTGATATCTTCTACAGAGACTTAGGTGAGTGATTTTCACTTGGCTTTAATGCTGTAAAGTGGGTGTTCTTTACCAAGGATCTGTGACTATCCAACAGCATCAGAGATGCAGAGACAGAAATGCAATGAAATAATGTTGTCCTACAGTATATACAGTCATGTGATGGATGTTTTCACAGGACTCTATGCAGCCAGGGGGGCAGCCAGTTGCTGCTAATGACATGCACTTGATTATTGATCATCAGCAAGTGTGATCACCTCTATAAAAGCAGAGGTTTATGCAGTGAGTTAACAGGATGGTACAATCTTCCCAGGAGTGCATTACCAAGCAAATTCACCTAGACTGCAATGTTCAGGAAAAAAGAAAAAAAAAATTACAGTTAGATCTCAGTCTCCACAGACCTCAGGTAGCATGTTAAAAGTTAAAGTTCATGACAGCGCAATAAAAAATAAAAAAAAAGTATGGCTTGTTTGGAAGGGTTGGCAGGAGAAAACCTCTTGTCTCTAAGAAGAGCAAGGCTGCACTGCTTAGTTGTGAAAAGCTGCCCCTGAACAAACCACAAGAGTTCGGGTCAGTGTTAAAGTGGAGATGTCTGTCCAAACAGCTCATACCAACCGTACGGAGGGGTGGTGATTTGGGCTTGTTTTGCAGGCACCTGGGCACCTTACGGTCATTGAGTCGTGTATAAACAAATGCTCACAAACCTCAATCAACTGAAGCAACATTGTGAAAAAGCCAAAATTCTTTTACAACAATGTCAGAGACTGATACAGAGGAAAGGATTATTTCAAGTTATTGCTCCTGATCACAGGGTGTAATTATTTCCCCACAGGACTGCACCGAGTCCTGTGAAAACTTTCTTTTTCCACAGCTGTGTAACCCCAGACGTTTCAGTTATCCACATGCTGAATTTGCTATATTTTAACAGGTATACCTGACTAAATGTTAAATGACTGTTAACATTAATTTAGCAAATTAAGCTAGTTCAGGTTTACGTCAATATAGGAAAAGACAAACATTTTTACAAAATATGAGTATCAATCATATTTATCAATGTTATTGTGTTAAGTAAGGTGAGGAGACTGAGCAAAATCTGGGTCTGCAAGTCGGACGATTTCTGAGAGACCGCTGGTTTAGATTTACTTCACCCACATTAGGTGGAGGGAGGTTATGTTTTCACTCCTGTTCATTTGTCTGTTAGTGTCTATCCATTTATTTAGAGGAAACTATCAGAGTACACAACCTGAATAAAACATATCCTTCATTATCTGTTCATATGGATCTAATTTTTTAATAAAACTATAAAATCATATTTTAAACTTTTTAAAAGCCAATTAAAAAAAATTCTAGTTTTTGTGTTCTAGTAATTTATGATGGAGTATATGTCAACACTGGGGTGGGAGTGGTATGCATTCTGTCTACTGAGTGCACTTCTAGTTATATTCCTTTTTAAATTTGCAGTTGTTGCAGTATAACATCAAAAAGGCAGCTGCAAAGGTGTATTATTTATTTAAAACATTATATTACGGAACAGTTGCTGTTACTTTCAACAGAAGCTGGTAACAAGTGAAGTGGAAATAAATCTGAAGACTGGAGTTTATGTTTTGTTGATGCATCAGTCATGATGTAGGATTAAGGCTTGCACCACAAACTTTTTTTTCTTCACAGACTTTTATTCTGGGACTAAGTTTATCTGTGTCTCCTAAACTTGCTGCAAGTGTACAGACCTGTGGTTAAAAGATTTTTGTTTTTTCATAAATAAAATCTGACCTTTGTCCCTGATTAACTGAAGAAAAAAAAACTAAGGAAATTGCAAGCACCTGATTTTGAAACCTGAAAATCCCAATTATATTTAGGCACCTGAAAACAGGGAAAAATGTCCATAATCAACAATGAAGTGTAACATTTTTGTTCAACCCCTTGAAATAAAGTTGCTGGTGCCATTATTGTCAATATTCATCATATAATTGTAACTTTTTTATGCACTGATAAAAACATTTTAAAAAATGGACCTAACTATATATACTGTGTGATGAATATGAGTATGCATTTATAGCTAGAAATTTATTTCTAACACTTGTGCAAAAACTAAACCCAGCTACATAACTGAGCAAAAGGAAGGCATTCATATTGGACTTGAAATTAACATTTTTTTTTATTTTAGCTAGCAAATTTGAAATGGAGTTGCCTACTCTTTGCATGCTGTTGGTGTGGAGTGTTTCTATTCTTCTTTTAAATCTCAAAATCAACACCAACTGAAAGTTTTTAATACTCACCATGACCACCCTTTAGCAATGCTGGAGATTTGTATATGGAGATGGGTGAAGAGGAGCGGTGCCTCGTCACATGTAAGTGCTGCTGCTCAGAGTAAGCATACGAGGCTTTTGCCACCTGAGGTCTGGTGCTGCTCCCAGAGCTCTCCAACCTCACTGATGGGGATGAGCTGTGTTTGGCAGATGCAGGAATACATCCCAGAATGAGCCATCCTATCCAGGCACTTTTATAGAGCGCAATCAGTCCAGAGGCTTGGGACGAAAACCTTTTAATGGGACCCCGTAAAAGTAACAGACCAGTGGGGCACATGATTCCAAACAATTTAGGCAGACATAAAGCGAAACACGGCTCTACACAGCAAAACTGTCATGACTGAGAAAATTCCGAAACAACAAAGCACGGCAGCATGTCACTCTCCGATATTTCGAAACACATCCCAAACACAACACTCAGAGATGCCGTTGGTTGACCATAAAAAACAGTCAGAGAGAGAGAGAGCGTTCTAATCCTCACGCTTCATCCTGTAAGGACAGATGGATATGTCTTGCAGCCTTCTCTGAACACAACTTGTGTTAGCCTGTGCAGCCCTTTACCAGCTCAGTAGCTGCTCCTCATGTGCTACACTCTAGCTGCTTGCCCATGTCTCTGCCTATCACTCCATCTCTGCTTTCTCTCTTCCCTCTTGGAAAGGAATTTCAAAGTCACAGAGAACTGTCCACTGCCTCTTGATCTTGTGCAACTTGCAGAGAGATTTGGTCATGAAAGAGAATAGTGTATATCCACTGGACAACTTACTGTCCACTTCTGCATTCTCCTCTTGCTTTTCTTTGAGTTTCATTTCCTAAAGATTTAAGTATCCATTAAATTATAGTTAAAAAAAAAAAAAGCAACCTTTCTTTAGTATGGACCCTCCATTGATATTTGCAGTCTTTGCCACACATGCCTTTTAGTGAAGGCGGCAGCAATGATCTGGAATCTGGATGCCAGAGCATCCCAGAGCATAAGAGAGAGAGGGAGAGAAGAAGAGAGAGGGGGAGAGGCAGTGGGGTTGAAGGGATGGGGGTGGGTGTTTAGGAAATGCTGAGCGAGACAGCAAAGGTAAGAAGCCTATTATAAATATTGACAGAAGCAGTTAAAAAAAGGATAGAGAGATGAGTTGGAAGAGTAAGAACTCAACAGCAAAAGGCAGCGTGTTTACAGTGAAGCAGTATGTAAATAAACGAATGGATAAAATAGTGACAGAAGGAACACACACAGGGTAAAATTATATGATGACTGATTATCTGTGCACTGAGGAACCAGAATCTAAGAAACCATTAAACCTGACACTTATTCAGATCAGAAATTATATATTTCAATTCAAAAGAATTAAAGGAACACAAATCAGTTAAACCTCTGGGATCCTGATGTGGTCAGTTAAGCAGCAGAGGAGGTTGTTAATCAGTTTCAGTTGCTGTGGTGTTAATGGAATTAACAACAGGTGCACAGGGGGAGGCCACTCACATTTTCCCCTCCTCATCTTCCCTGTTTTTTGGGGGTTTTTTTTAACTAGTTTTGCATGTGGCTTTGGTCAATATCAGTACTGGTAGCATGAGGTGATACCTGACCCCTACAGAGGTTGTACAGGTAGTCCAACTCCTCTGGGATGGCACATTGCCAGTCACTCCCTCAGATCTGTATTTGTCCAAAAAACCCTGACAAGTAACCTCTGAGCTCTGAGACTGTCATTGCCAGAAGGTTTGCTGTGTCTCCCAGCACAGTCTTAGGAGCATGGATGAGATTCCAGGAAACTCTAGGTTAGCTGGACAGGGCTGTAGATCATTGCTTTTTGCACTAGTGCACAGTCATTTTGGAACAGGAAGGGGCCATTCCCAAATTGTCCAAAATATCTTGGTATATTGAAGCATTAAGAGTTCCTTTCACTAGAACTAAGGGGCTGAGCCCAACTCCTGAAAAACAATCCCACACCATAATCCCCCCTTTACACTTGGCACAATGCAGTCAGAAAAGTACAATTCTTATGGCAACTGCCAAACCCAGACTTGTCACTCCAGAGCCGTCTCCACTGCTCGAAAGCCCAGCGGCGACGTGCTTTACACCGCTGCATCCAACGCTTAGCATTGTGCTCTGTGATGTAAGGCTTGCATGCAGCTGCTCGGCCATGAAAACCCATTCCATGAACCTCTCTACACACTGTTCTTGAGCTAATCTGAAGGCCACATGAAGTTTGGAGTGGTTTTAGTTTGGACTCTGCAGAATGTTGGTGATCTCTGCGTACTACGCCCCTCAGCATCTGCTGACCCCGCTCTGTCATTTTGCATGGCTCAAGACTTCATGGCTGAGTTTCTGTTGTACCAAACTGGAATTCATTGAGCTCCTGAAAGCGACCCATTCATGTTTGTAGAAGCAGTCTGCATGTCTAGGTGCTTGGTTTTATACACCTCTGGCCATGGAAGTGATTGGAATACCTGAATTCAATTATTTGGATGAGTGAGTAAATACTTTGGCATATGTGTTAGCGTAGGTGTAGCGTTTCATAATTCCATAAATTTTGACAAGATTCCCAACCGTCGTGGCTGTTATGCAGCCCTGAACTCTGACAGCGTAGGGTGACTAGATGTCCCTCTTTTTGAGGGACTGCACAGCACTTGTATTCCTCTTCCCGTCCCACATCTTGAAACAATGTCCCAAATTTTTACTTACTCTGCAGCTCATACAGAACCAATTCTCTAAAGTCTCAGTTTTACCCCGTGTATATGAAGGGAAAGGTTTTTGCTGTTGTCAGAAGAAGGTTAGCCTCTTTAGCGCAATACTCATCGGGGAAAGTTACACGTCACCAAAAAGTCACAGGCTTTGCAGATTTTGCTGAATATGATGTAAGCTACTACAAAGAAAATGAAAACGCAGTTTATTCTTAGAAAGAGTTTTTGTCTTTCTCGCTAGAGTTTTTTTTTTTTTTACTGCCACTGCTTTAAACATTAAAACTGTTCAACTAGTAAAGCGCAGGTGAGCTTTTACTTTCATGGTGTTACATGAAACACAGTACATTTGTCAAGTCATAAAATATAAACTGACAAAACAAGGCAACGGTAAACTGTGCCTCCTTCCCTTTCACTGAAAACATTTTAAAACATTACAATGAGCTGTAGCACAAGGAGGAGCGCCCTGATCAATGTGTGAAAAACTGCTGCCCCCGTGTGCAACATGAAATGAGAGTCTTGTGTCTGGCACAAAAGAAAAAGGACCGAACTTTAAGCACCTCTTCAATTATTAAGAAAAATATTTCCTAAAAATGTTGAACATCTGCCATTCCATTAAAATTTCAGAATAACCTCTCAGTGGACCTTGTAGTGAGATTCTTTTTTTTGTCAGCTGCTGTTTTCAAGGCCATAAATTAAACATTCCACTGTGTAAACCTGTATTGCATGCTGACAATAAAGATGAATCTTCAAACTTTTTCATTACTCTCCATTGCAGCCGTATCTTATTTTGAACCATTTTCAGTTGCATTTTATATCTCTGTGTTGTCAAATTTGTTTGGTTTCTTTTTAAGTGCTGCCAGAACAGGTTGTTCACCACAAATAAACAATGTACTCATTTTATGGAAAACCTAGTCTTGTCTCTGTCTGTGATTCTGCATTTATTATGTGATATGAGCGTGTGCGCGCATCTGATTGTTCTCGCTTGTATCAGGGGCACCAGGTGTGTTTTTTCCTTACCTAGAAAGGCGGACGGGGAGACGGTTCCATTGCTACGGGAGACCATGACACTGATCCCCGTCTCAATAAAGGGCACAGAAAAGTCAATGACCTCTGACCTCTCCTCATTGATGGTGAGTGAACCCACTGCCATGTGGGCGTTCTTATACACTACCTGAGGAACAGACAGGCAGACATGGACAGGAGGTGAACATAGAAGCTCAGTGCTGAAAATTCCCAGGTCTGTGGGGAAGAAAAAGATGTGGAAGGGACATGATGATACAAGTAAATAAGTGCTGTAGTTCTTAAACTATCCACCATCTCTGCTCAGGGACCCACAGGCTTTTCCTGTAGCATGAAATCAGGAGTAAAAGGAGATCATATCCACACTGGGTCAGTGTTCAACTCCCCACCAGCCCAGCTTCTCTCTAAGTGTGTTCAGGTATATTTAGCCCTAAGTTTCTGGAGCCTCAGGACATGAATAAAAAAAGACTGTTAATAAGGGATGTATGTATGCCAGAGAGAGCAGGAATCCGACACGCTGTTTGTTCCCTGTGTTTGTCACACTTCTTCACAGTGGCCTGCTCTCTTCTTCTTCTCTCGTTCTGTTTTCTGCATCTGTTGTCCTATTTCCCCCATTCAAATTAAATCATTAGCTGCTTGCTTAAGCATTTAAGGATGTGTACTAATGAATTTGTGCATGCATGCATTGCACATTTGCATAGCACTGCCTTTATGCCAATGTATAACAGCAGCACATTTACACCACAATCTATAGTAACTGGTCTCCAGATTTACTTAGTTTACACTACGCTGCACATCTTCACTAATCAGTGTTCCGAACATAATAATGTAATAACTCGTTCGATGCCATAATAAGTCTGACTTTGCACTCATTTATGAAGGCTGCTGCATTGTGGTGGATGTCTAATGTGTTATGCGTGCAGGAAAGAAATGGGTCTTTCCCTTAGGCTGCTTTCTCCCTCTCTGCATCTCTTTTACAATCGCTCCGGCTTCTCTCCGTGCATTTTTCTTTCTCCATCTCTGATTAGGACCATCATGGCGTCCTCTTGAGTTCTTGTGGAGCTGATCACAGCCACCCCTCCCCCAGCCACCCCTCTCACCACCCAAGGCCAAGCTATGGGGAAGAAGTGCTACATGACGTGACAGAGGCAGTGAGAAAGTAACACAAAGAGGGATGACGCAGCATGCAAAAAAACAAAAAATTATATCTTATATATTTATTTTCCACAAACTTTTAACTTGAAGATGTCAAACTGTGTCTGTACTTATATTTTTTTGGTTTAGCAACAATGGAAATAGACAGTCACTTGTAGCACGCAATTAATTCTCCACTAGGTTTACAAGAAACCAGTGATTGATCACAATCCACACAGAGTTAGCACCACATGCTAAAGCTGAAAAAATCACCAGCATTACGAAGGGGGGAAATTTCACTGGTTGACTGGCCAGAATTTGGGGCAAAGTAGTAGTGTTCTTTATTTCCATGTTATGCATCAGACAACTGTTTAATTAACAAAATGTGTTTGAAGATATTGACGTTTATATAACAAACACTGGAAGCACTGGAAATTTTGTTTCTTATGTCATTGCTTGCCAGTTTTTGCGTGCCGCCGGGATTCTCTGTCTGCATCAGCTATATTCAAAATACAGTGAGACCCATCGTAATAATAACCCATAATTCAAGTAAAACATTGCACTCGCTGGCTGAAGCAGTATCTGTATCTGACTTTATACTTTACCCACTTGAATAATTGATTTGAAAATGCTGATAAGTGGTAAAGTCTGTTTACTGTGATCATATTTTAAAGTGAATTCAAAACCTCAAACATTTGAAATCTGTGAAAAAAATATCCTAATTATGTTGAATACATAAATATAAAGCATACAGCAAATATAAAGCATATTAAATACATTCAAACTGGATCAATGGTCTTGTGACCAAAGATAACCTGGGAGAAATCTGACATGTAAATGCTGTATTAACCATATAAATGTATTAACCAACTAGGAAAGGAGCAATATATGACATGCAAATAGATAACACTGAGACACTGCTGCCATTATGAAACCAAACGCAAACAGAACTGATGACGGTAAACTGTTCAAAACATGTTTTCCAACACAGAGGAAACTGTAGCTGAGTGCAGGCAGTTATTTCCTGATGTGTCCTCCAGCTGTTATTATGACCACACCATGAATGACACGGTATGGAAAGAAACAACGAAGAAATTGCAGCAGTTATTATTATTATCATGCAGTCTAAATGCATAAATTTGATGTCTTACTCAAGGGTGAGGTTTATTTCATATCACACAGCTTACCTTTCATTAAACTTATCACATAATTGCTATAATCTCATAGCCGATATGTGTAATGTGTAGGTTTAATGCAGCAATCATTAATACACCTGCAGATTACCTACCGCGACAAGTCAAACATCTGTCAAGAAAAAAGTCTATAAATTAACAGACATTAAATCTTCTCCCTCCACTTAAACCTGTTACTCTTTTTAGATCAGTTCCCAGCAAATATTTCGACATTAAATACCTGATGACTGACCGTATTTTCTCAACCTGACTGATTCATAAATCGTTCTAAAACCAAAGATCTTGCTGGATGTCTTTCTTGGGCTTTCTAGCATCCCTTTCAAGGATTTTTCAAACAAGAATTGTTTTAAAACTGACTGAGGCCTAACTGGCACAAACAAATACGCTTACCATGAAACACGAAGAATTTACACACATGTACAAAAAAAAAAGGTTTTAATTAATACTAGTCTGTGTACGTGGAATGGATGTCATGTGGCTGCCTGATCCCAACCATTTGATAACCAAATTAATTAGCAATCAAATATCAAAGTAAGAAAACAAAGACACTTTGGTGCAATAACAAAATCAATATCTCTTGCTTTGTAAAAGTCACAATGACTGCACCGTTATTGTTCATGGAAGCAATGTCTGCATCAGCATCCATCTGTTTATGGTGCACTTTTTGACATAATACCTTAACCAAATTTGACTGCACAAATGAATGAACGAATACAAATGATACAGTAGATGACAGAAATATTCTACACCACCAGCAACAGACCACCAATGATAAGCTATACATATATACAGAACTGCAGTTATACTGTTGCTACACTGGTTCTGATGGAAATCAGAGAAACCAAATAAAAATACTTTGATTTTGAGTATAAAGTCTAATTGTGTCACTCTGATGGTTCAATAATGGTTGTGTGGCAACATCTCCAGAGTTCTGCCGCAGCGTTCTGCCAGCTGTGAAATTCACAATCAGCTGATGTGCTAGCAGGTCTGAATAAATAAGACTAAACAGTCCCAGAGGGTGTTTTCAAGCTGATGCTGTTTTTTTTTTTTAAGAGTGTTAGGAAGAACTTGTTGGAACAACAACATTGATCTGAACAGCATTATGCACTGCCTACTGCAGAACAACAGCATCTAAACCAGTTATTTAAAAAAAAAAAAGTGGAATCTGGAAGAGTAAAAGGAAATATCCTCACCTCCCCGACCATGCCGTTCCACGTCCCATTAACCTTTTTGCCATGTTTGCCGTTGGTGACCAGGTAGAGGTCATAAGTAAACTTGACTGTCTTAGCAATTTTCTTCAGGATGTCGATACAGAAACCTTTGCAGCAGCGCTTGATGTAAATCCCCGAATCGCCTGTTTGATTGCTGGTAGGTGGAATGACAAAGGAGAAAAATATAAAGATCAGAGAGCAGGAAAAAAGATTCACTAACCTGAGAGTAAACTTTAGTTTGGTTCAAGTACATAAAACAAGCAAATTCAAAAGAAAGAACACATCAAGTTTTCCATTGATTAGAACACCTGGAAATACTAGGTTTAGATATAAACCTAGCATGAAAAATTAATCTGGATCTTTTTGATGATTAATTAATTCTTTTCAGCCATGTGTATAACAAAAAATACTGTTCGCTTGCTTTTTTTTAAACTGAATTTCTTCTGATTTTGCTTCCTGCTTTTATCTTGATTATCCTGATTGCTTTTACTTGTGTCTCATTCCTCCTTTGTCTCCATCCTTTCTTTTCAATCACACCATGGTGTATAAATAGTCCTGCTTTCAGGTTGTTCTTCTATTCTTCCAATAGTACATCTGAACTGATGCCTATTCTTTTGGATTTCTGTTATGTGGGCTTTGTCTAGTATTTGTTTATTATTTTGTGAACAGACAATAAATGGCTTGTATTTTGCTGTAAAACCATCCACCTTTGTGTCCTGCTTTTGGGTCCTCCTTTATACACTTCACCCCTGACTTGAAAAGAATAAGAAACTCCTGAAAAGCTAATCCAACATGAGGGAAACCTCACCTTATGACCTCTTGCTATAGAAATCCTAGTGCCTGTTTAGTGATCCCATGGCAACCACCGGTCGTAGGGAAAACTATGTATTTCCCAACCACTTGGCAAGTGGTTACTGGCGGTGACTAGGCAATGTCATGGTCCTGGGTCTTTTGCCCAGTGTTTTGTGTTTAGGTTTTGTTACTGTTAATTATCTTTAGTTTGTTTCTTAATTTGCTCATGGTTTTGAGTTTTGCCTTTGTGTATCCCCCTAGTGCAGGGAATGTCAACTGGCAGCCCGTGGGCCACATCTGCCCACCAAAGCTTTCCATCTGACCCCTGGAATAGTATTGCCACAGCTACTACACACAAATCCATCATATCACTTCATAGCCCATTAAATATCACTTGTCTGAATTATCAAAAACTTCTTAACACCACTTCCTATTGCCTGTAAATGCCTCCATGTCCCTAAAACCAATCAGAACGCAAGATCAGACCATGTGACTCCAAGTATTTTCAGCATTGCACTGCACTGAGGAGCCAGCTTTTGTTGGTGTTGGTCCGATTGTAAACACAGCTGAAGATGAGTCTAACTTTGTTTTGTGTAGAAAAAATGTTCGGCGATCAAACTTGTCTAATTAAAGGAAGTTAGTTTTCCGTTCAGTGAACCTGCAGAAGGATTGTTACTGGATGCTGAGCGTATTCCTGCACAGGGCTCCCATCTGCTTTGCTGTGAGGGTCTTGCTATGAGGGTGTCTCACACGGTCTGCTCACGGGGGGACAGGATGGGTAGGTGTCTCAGCATATACCTGCATGCTGTCACAGCCCCCTGTATGCATCCATCCCTTGGACGGAAGAAAACAGATCCTACTGAGCAGCATCTGCCTGAACCTGAACTTGAGCCCAAGCCCATGGGTCCTGACTTGCCTGAACCTGAGTTGGAGGTCGAGGGTTCCAGGTTGATACCACATGATTGTCTCTGTCCTCACCTCTGGTCACCTGCTGGGTCTCTGTTGCTGTTGTCAGCTTCCAGCCAAGCCACCTAAGGGTCTCTCTCACCATTGTTGGCCTCCATCCCGGCCATAAGAGGTGTCCCGTTGCATCTGCCGATATCGGCCACAGGCCAGGCCACTAGAGGGTCTTTGCAGCGGTCGTCAGCCTGCTCCCAAGCCTCAAGAAGTGCTCTGCCACCATTACCAACCTCGGCCTCCATTCAAGTCATCACAGAGTCCTCTTCACCAGTGTCAGCCCCCAGGGAGACTCCTTTGTCTTGTCATCGCCGGTCTCTGGCCAAACCACCAGAAATGTCCCATTACATACACTGATGCCAAACTCCAGAGCCTAGCTTGCCATCACGGGCCTCAAACCAAGCCTCCTGAGGTGTTTGGTCATCTTCACCAACAACGGCCTTCTGCCGAACTACTAGTGATTCTCCCTGGGAGGCCACACGGCCGACCCCCAGAGTTGCTCTGTTTCTGTCAATGGCCACCTTGCCAGCCCCCTGGACTGCCATGTTCCCCGTGTTCGCTCCACAACTGGGCCGAACCCCAGGGCTGTTTTATTTTGTTAATCTCTGAAGATCTAAAGAACCCTAGTTCAATCCTGGATTAACTGATCATCTACAGAGCAATGGTTTATTTGAAGAGTTTAGTCAGGCTTCATAATTCATCACAGTACAGAAACAGCATTAGTGAGGAATACAAATGATCTTTTTATGGCCTCTGATAGTGGACTAATCTCTGTTAGTCCTCAGTGCAGCTTTTTATCCTGTTGACCATAACATTTTATTAGAGATTTTAGAGCATGCCAGAGGTATTAAAGGCACTGTGTTGCAGTGGTTTGAATCATATTTATCTAATAGACTCCAATTTGTTCATGTAAATGGGAAGTCTTCTTCACACACTAAGGTTAATTTTATTTACACTATACATGCTTCCCTTAGGTAGTAATATTAGAAAGCACTGCATAAATTTTCAATGTTATGCAGATGATACCCAGCTCTATCCATATCTATGAAGCCAGATTAAACACAGCAATTAATTAAACTGCAGGAATTAAATACATAAAGGTCTGAATGACCTCTAACTGCCTGCTTCTAAATTCAGATAAAACTGAAGCTCTGCCCCACAAATCTTAGAAACATGGTGTCTAACCAGATACTTTACCTTGGCCTCCAGTAACACTGTGAGAAATCCTGGAGTCCTTTTTTTTCTTCAGTGCACATACTGAACAAATAAACAGGACCGCTTTTTTACATTGAGACATTTACATGAGTGATGCTGAAAAGCTAATTCATGCATGTAGTACTTCTAGGCTGGACTATTGCAATTCATTATTATCAGGCTGTCCTAAAAGCTTCCTGAAAAGCCTTCAGATGATCCAAAATGCTACAGCTAGAGTACTGACAGGGACTAGAAAGAGAGGACATATCCCATATTGGCTTCTCTTCAATGGCTCCCTGTCAAATACATAATAAGATTCAAAATTCTTCTTCTCACATACAAGGTCTTGACAAATCAGGCCCCATCTTATCTTATGGTGTCCGATGATGCACTTCATTCACCTCTTTTTACTCTGTTTATACCCCACTCTGCATTTAATCACTAGTTATTATTCATCTCTGGCGCTCATCACTTTTGTCCTGTCTGTCTCCCTTCAGTTGGTTGTGGCAGATGACTGCCCCTCCCTGAGCCTGGTTCTGCAGGAGGTTTCTTCCTGTTAAAAGGGAGATTTTCCTTCCCACTCTTGCCAAGTGTGTGCTCATAGGGGGTCATTTTGACTGTAGGGTCTTTACCTTACAATATAATTGAGCTGACTATTGTGATTTGGCGCTATATAAATAAAATTGAATTGAATTGTATCTTGTTTTTTGTATTGTGTTTACTTCCCTTGTCCTGTCCTCTGTGATTAGTTAATGCTGTGCTCCCACCTGTTTCCTCCTTCCTCGTTGCATCATGTGTATATGTTGTCTGAGTCTTCTTCTGTTCTTTGTTGCACCCTCAGATTTGGCTGTGTCCCTCTTCACTGTGTGTTGTCCTAGAAGACTTATAATTTCAGAATATCTCGTCCTGACCCACCTCATTTTGTACCTTGTCAAGAGTTCAGCAGTGAAGCTGCTTTAGGTTACTTCTTGTTCTCCTGCCTCTCCGTCCGAGTCCAACTCCTGCCTGCTACACAGCTGAACTGTGACAGGTGAAACTAGTAGCAAAGAGGTATATGATGCTACACTGAGAACCTCCTTGTTGTTGAATAGTTTATCTGGATCTTTTTGATCATGGTCATTCGTTTCAATCATATTTACAATACAAATTGCTGTTTGTTTATTTGAATATATTCTGATTTTGCATTGCTGAGTGGACAAAACAGGGCTTAGATTTAGCTCTTGAAAATTAAAATTTCACTACTTTATCACCTTTTTTCAGATCAAACAATTAACCAGAAAAGAAGAACATCCTTACTGGACGAGATCTTAAGATACACAGATGCAAAAACATGCTTGTTAAGGGTTTTTATTCTGGGACTGCACTAGAGAAGACTTGCACAATTCACATCAACAAAAAATCGTTATCTATAGTCACAAGGACAGATAAAGTAAATACCTTTCATACATCTTGCAATAACACTCTAAAATGATCATATATCTATATTGTTTCATATCCTGGGACTTTATGCAGCTCCTCAGTCTATCCACAGTCTACAAGCCATTTTAGCTCCTGACATTTTCAGGCTTTTCAGAAACTTTTCCTTCCTTCCTTATTCTGCTATTTATTCTGTGCACATAGTACACTGCTAAAAAAAAAAGGATCTCAATGGGAAAAAAATTCATGCTGGATATCTATACTAATATGGACTGGGTAGGAGTGTAGGTGTATTAGGAATGAAATGATGCCATGCTGTTTGATGAAAATGATCAACCTACAGAGGAATTAATTCAAATATGGCCCAAAAATAAAAGTGAAAAAATGTTGCAGCAGGCTAGTCCATTTTGCTGAAATTTCATTGCAGCAACACAAAGTGATACTCAATAGCTTAATTGGCCCCCACATGCTTGTCTCCATGCCTTACAAAGTCGGGGCATGCTCCCAATGAGACGACGGATGTCCTAGGAGATCTTCTCCCAGATCTAGACCAGGGCATCACTGAATTCCCAAACTTTCTGAGGCGCAACCTGGTGGTGTCAGATGGACCAAAACACAGTCTCCTAAAGGTGTTCTATTCAATTTAGGTCAGGCGAGTGTGTGGGCCAGCCAATGGTATCACTTCCTTCTTCCTTCAGGAACTACCTGTTTACTCTTGCTACATGAAGTGGGGCATTGTCATGCACCAGGAGGAAGCCAGGAAACCATGGCACCAGCACAGGGTCTGACAGTTGATCCAAGGATTTCATCTCAATACCTAACAGCAGCCAAGGTGCAGTTGCCCAGCCTGTAGAGGTCTGTGCGTCCCTCCATGGATATGCCTCCCCATGTCATGCACAGCTGTGTGGCAGGCGGAATGAGGACCCCACAACAGGACCCCAGACACGGACGTGAATATAAACAACTCAGCTTTATTGCTGGAAAACAGGACTGGACGGGGCCAGCAGCACAACTCAGGAAATACTCGGACAAAGAAGCACACAGCGGGAGAAAAATATTGATGACGTCGCGACAAGAACAAAATGAAAACACGGACAACATATACACAGCAGGTAACGAGGGATAAGGAACACCTGGAAGGAAGACACAGGAAGGCAAAGAAAACACACTGCGCTAGGGACACCACACTACCAAAATGAGACAGGAAGTAACCACATAGTAACACAGGGAGATAAACAGGGAATGCAACATGCCACCGGCCCAGGACCATGACACCCCAGACCATCACTAAGCCACCACCAAACTGGTCTTGCTGATCAGTGTTACAGGCAGCATAACGTTCTCCACGGCTTCTTCAGACTTTTTCACATCTGTCACGTGTTCAGGGTGAACCTGCTTTTTTCTGTGAAATTGGTGGACCTGCCAATTCTAGTATTCTATGGCAAATACCAGTTGGGCTCCAAAGTGCTGGGCAGTGAGCACAGGGCCAACTAGATTATGACTGGCCCTCAGGCCACTTTCTTCAAGTCTGTTTCTGAATGTTTGGTCAGAGATATTCACACCAGTGGCTCACTGGAGGTCACTGGAGCTCTGGCAGTGCTCATCCTGTTTCTCCTTGCACAAAGGAGCATAGCAGTCTGGCTGATGGGTTAAGGACCTTTTAGGGTGCTGTCCAACTCTACTACCTGTCTCTTTGAGTCTCCTCCATGCTCTTGCAACTGTGCTGGGAGACTCACAAACTAGCATGAACAAACATTGGAAAGACTAAATTCTAAACTGATTTTGCACATTGATTTCTTTTATATGCTTTTAGATCACTATTTATGCCATGCTTAATATGACTTCTAACAATGGATATAACTTCTAACAAACATCTGTGGATGACAGAAAGGGAAAAGTTTGATATGTTACAGCTAATATTCACTTTTCTCAGAGCAATACATTAGAGCAAGTAAACAAGTTTAGACGTTGTCATCCAAATTACACAGCGATGAGGGACTAAGAATAACGCACTTTGGGGCAAACATTTAACCAACCTGTGCGTCATCAGTTAGTGGGTTGTTTTGGCTTACAGCAGATGCAGGTGCATAACAGCTGTGGGTAACAACACAATGGAAGCTCTGGCACAGTTTATTGGATGTTGCCAGTGCCAGACCAAGGACAAATATATTTGTTTGAGTATTTTGTATTCACACAAGGGTGTGTCTATTTCTATTTATTCAAATTGTGGTTTTATGAATTCAGCTACATCCAGTGAACAGCCTTCATGTGATTACTGAGATAAATGAACATGGAATAAAGTGAAATTTCTATTTTTCTGTCAACAATACTGTGCCTGTGTATATCTGCCTTTGTACGTACAAAGGTGACTCTGCAGAACTCTGCATCTGGATCTTGGAATATTTTTGGCTAGAAATAAATCCTGCATATTGTCTGTGAAGTATTGATGCCTGCTCCTGAAATGCTGCATGTGTTGCTGAGAAAGAAAGCTTGAGAAAAGAGGAATGGGAGAAAGAACAAGGTGAAAGATCTGTCAATAAAAACACTGAGCTCCAAGATGTAGCACACCCTAAGGATATTTCAGGTAGGCCATTGATAGAAAAGGAGGCCAATGAAGCACAATTAATTATCACACTCTAAGGACAGCTGGATGGCAAGAGGATCATGGTGAAGAGGTGGGGGAGGCAGAAAAACAGGGACAGAAAGCAAGTCAGTAATCTGGTTAACAGAAGTGAAACAAGTGGCACATTCAGTAAAGACAAAAACAGGAGAGCCATTACAGCACGCTTCAGGGGTGGAAAATAAGAAGAAAGCCAAAGATGCACAAAAAAATGAGAAAATTCAAAGAAAACAAAATTATTCAAGGCTGTAAGGAGTCCTCTAGCACATGCATATTTGATTGCACTTTTTTTTAAACTAACACAGACTTCAAAATACCCGATTAAACAACAGACACAGCCAATCCAAGGTTGGTGTTGGTGTAAAGAAATAGCGGTGACTTGTTTGGTGTCACAAATCTAAAGGTTAATTAGAGAAAAACATAACTTCTTAGAATCAAAGTTTAATCCCCACCTTAGTTTGAGCTGTTTGCGGCATGGCACAGTGTTCCTCATGCAGGTCCCGCTAAGCGGGTCCACATCCTCCACAATGACAAACGGTGCCTCCTCCAGAGTCACGATGGACAGGTGGTCCTTACGGTCCTCCGCTGCTGAATGCAGCTCAAAGCGAGGCCAAACATGGTACCTCATCGTCAAGGATCCTCTCTCCCATTTGCCAACCTGCATGAGTGAGTGGGAGGAGAGCTGGGTGTTATGTACAGGCTACTGTAATGGGTACTTCAAGTGGCAGGGAGACACTCCAAACCAAAAAGTATCAGACACATAACAGAAGCATCAGAGGGGAAAATACAGACTGGGGGGGGGGGGGGGGGGGCGGGGGGGGGGGAGGAAAGAG
>VUQJ01004246.1:9829-23825 GCA_015108635.1 Andinoacara biseriatus
TACTACGCTCATTCCTTCTATTATTTCGCACGATTCTGATGTGTTTCTTCTTACATGTGCTGGTGAATCGATCTCATGGCCTTTACAAAACAGTCAATGTACTTGACGTATTTCTTGTACCACTTCTTTCGTCTCAGCGCCTGCAGAGCCACTGGGAGGAGAGCACACGGCACATGAGTAGAAACAGACTTAACTTTGTTGTTTTATTCATTTTTTTAAACCACAAACGTAAAAGCTGTAAAACTGTGAGGTTAAAATAACTGATGGGACTCTCTTTTTGAAATATAATCATATCCAACTGCTCAACTAGTTCTTCAATTAATTCTTGCTGATGAAATTAGGGTTTAAATAAAATTTTCTAACATAACGGATGAATCAAAAAGTCATTACAGGCATGAAGAATACAATGAATACAATGATGTGTGTATTATAATATAATACAGTCAAATAACAAGTATGTTTTCACAGGACTGTGCAGTCTTGAGTATAGCCTTACTGCTTCCATAGGAATTAAAAGCGTAAGTAGCAGCCGGGTGCTGCTAATCAAATGCACTTGATTAACTGATCATGAGAAAGTGTGAGTTCCTCTATGAAAGCTAAGGTTTTTGGCAGTTTGCTGCTCTGGAGCATTCAGCTGTGTGTTAACACAATGCTACAATCATCCCAGGTGTGGAAGTCCCAGCAAATTCATCCCAAGCTCAGACTGCACAATACTCAGAGAAACTGCAAAAAAACCCAAGAGCTACATCTCAGACTCTACAGATCTCAGTTAGCATGTTAAATGTTAAAGTTCATGACAGCACAATTAGAAAAAGACTGAACAATTGTGGCTTGTTTGGGGCTTGTTTTGCAGCCACAGGACCTGTCCACACCTCAACCTTGCAGCTATTGACCCAACCATGAACTCTTCTGTATACCAAAGTATTTCAGAGTCTGTCTGTCCAGCAGGTGAAGCTTGGCCCAAATGGGATCATGCAACAGGATAACAATCCCTATCAAATCTGCAACAGAATGGCTGAAAAAGAAACAAATCAAGCTGCTGCAGCAGCCCGAAATCCAAACGTCAGGATGACTGAAATGCTGTGGTAGGACGTTCAGAGAACTGCACACAAACATGAATGAACTGAAGCAAAGAAGAGTGGGCCAAAACTCCTCCACAAAGATGTGAGAGACATACAGAAAACCATAACTCATTGCTGCCTAAGTCATTTCTGAAAGCTGTGAACTGATGGGATGTATACAGTTTTACACAGGACTGTATATATATTGCGTTTGTTACCTTCTTTTCTGCCACTGCAAATATAAGCATATAAATAAATAATATTTTACTAAAATATGAAGCAATAACCCCACATTTAATCAGGACTTACAGAATGTATGAAACTTTTTCTGACTATTCGTGTGCTGAGGTGAATTAATAATAATGATTTCTTTGATCTAAGACTACACAAAAAATTAGAACAAGCTGAAGTTAAAACATCTACATAAGCATTTAGCTAATATATATTTACTATGTTTAGCTTCTTATCAATTACTTTTAGCAAGTTAAAAAAGTGTATAAGCAGTATTAGCTCTTTCTTTCAGTGTTATTCGGCAGTTTGTTGGCTAACATGATCATTAGCTTAATAACCCGCTAATTAGCTTTTAGCTAGCTCACCTGCTGCCGTGTATGCTTTAATATTTGCTTAAAGAAAAAATATTTTTCGGTAAAATAGCCCACCTCTTCTGTTTTTTGTGCTGTTTTTCTTGGCAAAAAGCTCTAGCTGGTCAATTTTTTTGTTCAGAAACTCTCTTTTCTTCACCAGCAGCTCCTCTCTGGCTGGAAGTTTCTCCATCTCCTGCTGGAGCCCGGGCTCCTTCTCCACCTTCACCCCGCTGCTGAATACAGAATGAGGCTGGAGGACTACCAAAATATCTATCTATTGAAGGTTTTTTAAAACAGCTTGTTGTTTTAGGTTTTAGCGTGTTAGTTGATTGACACAGAATGAAAAGAAGACAAGGGAAATGAGGAGTCTTTTGTTACTTTAATAAACGCCATTTCCAAAACAGATTACAGATTAACAGATTAAAGCCATTATTCAAACAGTTTTTACAGGTTAACCGGGGTGGAGAGACTGCATGCATGGCCAGCATGAGCTGTTGAGCATGGATGTAGTGTCCACCCTCTCTTCTCTCACTGCAGGTTTCTTATGGTCAAAGTTTATCAGGGTGGGTGGCATTATTCAGGTTACTTAGGCAAAACAATATGTAGCAGAAACCAGGCTTCAAGATGACCTCGGCGTTCTCTCTGTGGCGGCAGACAGTTAAAAACAAGACATTCCAACAGGCACCAACCTTGGTGACAAACAACTTGAGCTTACATTGGGCAAAATGTATGTCAAAGTTTACATGGGCATTAAACCATTAAAATGATTAATTTATTGATTAGCTTCAATCCTTCACTACACTGCAAAAGTCTTGAGTCAATCATCATTTCTGTTGCTAGGAAAATGGGGAATATGTGCAGCAATGTATTGAAACATGTGCAGTACTTGTGTAATTTGCATACCTCAGCCTTTTCACCTCAATTTTCTTAAGAATGGCTTCATGACAGCCACCTTTCCACTTAGACTGTTTGCAGTAGATCTATCTATCTATCTATAGGTGGCAGCATTTCACTTGAGGCGAGATGCCACTCTCGAAGAATGGCGCGAGGAAGAAGAAGAAGAAGAAGAATTCAGACCACGTGATTACTGTTGAACCAGGAAGAAACGGTGACATCAAAACAAGTCAGAACTGCCTTGTTGAGGAGCCACAAACACCCCTTTTTGTCATCCCTTGGCATCGTATTCGCTTTGACATGGATGGTATGTTATGTGTTAACCTCTCAACCGTCCGTCTAAGTAGACTTTTCCTCGTTTTTTTTAACCAGTGCGCCAGTCTTTGGCAGACAGCTAGCATTAGCGTCTTAGCTTGGGTGTGTGGTTAGCCGGGTTAGCTGTCAGACCTGTTTTTGATCCTCAGCTTGCCCCTGTAATATATCTGACGTCCAGGGACATTTACGGACTCGTTATTAAACTGGGCTTTGGTGTGATTGGGCCCGTGGCCGAGTCTTTTCTTAGCAGTGACCGCTGAGACCGGAATGTGACTGCGGCCAGAATTTGTTGGAAGCAGCTTTGACAGACGGTGGCACATTACATCGCTCTCTGTGCGCCGGTACAGGTCATCACTGTAGATGGTTAAATTTTAAAATTCATTTCATGAAGGTTGTCCTTCCAGGTATACCTGTCACTCAGGAATTTGGTTCAGTTGGTTTGATTTGGAGAAAGATAAACATAAACATAAACTTTTTTTTGCTGGTTGTGCCCCGTATTGTTTTGTGTTTGGGACAAAAATCCACACTTTGTATCCACACTATATGGACAAAAGTATTGGGCCACACATAATCCTTGAATTCAGCTGTTTTCAGTCCCATTCATTCCCATCTAACTAACTGCAAAGTCCAAAACTTCCTCTAACATCAGCACAAAAACTGTGCGCCAGTAGCTTCATGGTATGGATTTCCATGGCCAAGCTGGTGTAAGGTGTAGGTGGCCCAGGACATTTGTCCATATTGTCTATGACAGTTCACATTATGCATACTCCACACTTCTGACTCTGTCTCTCACCCTGTCTTCACAGAAACACTCTTCCAGTTAAAGGTATGTTCCAGTGAAAATGTTTAATCTATATCAGACAACTTCAGGTGGCTTATTCATTAGTTTCACACACTTTTTTTTCTGGATCGCAGTTCACTTCCAAGCAGCTTGAGAGGCTGGCCAAGAAGGCAGAGAAAGAGTCTGAAAAGGAGCAGGCCAAGGTCAAGAAGGTGAGCAGGCCAAACAGCTGGGGTGATGTAAGGGCCAAATGGTCCCACAATTCACTACGTTGTCTATACTTTATTCTTGCTTCACACATTATTTTCTCATCATTTTATTACAGACACACTATATAAATAATTAGAGCAAAGTCTGTATATCCGTTCTTTACTGTTCTTGGTATCGCTTTTCCCCATCCTCTTTGAGCTTAGTGAGTGTATTGCTTGGGATTGGAGTAAGCACAGTGCCCAGTGTGATGGCGTGTGAATGAGCCATTCACATATTTGATAAGATAGGATAAAACTTTAATGATTACAGCGTCTCAAAAAGTACAAAGAATACAAGGATGAATAAAACAGATGAAATAAAATAGAATAGAACAAACTTTATATACATATATACATCTCACAAAGAGATTTTTATCTCAATGTGTTTTTTTCCTGGTTAAATAAAGGTAAAATAAAAAACAAAGATTACTCTGCAAATGTTTTAAATGTCATTTTGTTTGTTTCTTTGGTTTCCTGTAAAAATTCAAATGAATTTATTTAGAGTCACTTCTCACCAAGTTCCCTCAAGTCCTTTATTGCATTTTAAAGTAAACCGTGTATAATATTAGAGAAAAGGAAAACTCCAACAGATGATGCCCTGTGAACAGGCATCAACGTTAATGGAGCCTATGTGCATTTTTTTAATGGATGATATGACGTAAATGCATTGTGCTCTGTAATCTGAGCCGTTGTAAAGTACTGTGTGATGATGAGCTTTGGGTGTGGCTTTGTGTTGTAGTGAGGAGAAGCTGATGAGTCAGAGTGAGTAGAAAGACTACTCTGTGGACTATTTTTTTAACTGGACATCATCAGCACTTATACCATTTATTCATATTCATAAATTAAAAGGATACACTCGCCAGGCTCTTTTGTAGGTTCTTGTTATTGTAAGGTCTAACCTTAAAACATTAAGCCCTTTTAGATGACTGTTGTTGTTTACAGGGGCTATATTAATAATACTTTAATGACATTGTGCATTTAGTAACTATTTAAAATAAAAATGGAAATTAGTTATAGTTTTTTGTAATTTTGGTGCAATTTGTCAAACGAGATTCAGGAAGCTTTGGTGCTCTCTGCTGTCTGACCTGATGTTCTTACCCCTGATAAATAGCCCCATAAAAATATCCTGAAACTAATAAAAATCAAAGCAAAATGAAACTCACACTCAGTCAAAAAATTAAATGAAACTAAATTTAAACTGGAAAAAAGCAAACTGTGGTTTATTTTACTGGTTTGGGGACATGCAGAGTTGCACACATGAGCCAGCAGGTGGCAGTCCAACTCTAGCTGAGGAGAAGGAGCAGCTTGGTCTACTTTTACTTTGTTCTTGCTTCATGCAAGCTGATTGGTCACTGTTCCTTTTTGAAGGCATGTTTGCATTGAGAATACAGAAGTGCTACTCAAACACATTCTGTTGCAACAGGAAAACATGACAGAGCTTTTATTATCTCACTCCTCAGAAATATTTGCCTATTTACTCATGACAGTTTTCACTCGCACGATGCTGTTGACCAGCTCACACACATTTGAAATAAGATTGTATGGAAGTTTGCTCTTCAGCTGCTGCTGTTTCCTGTTATTGCTGCTGAAAGAAATATGATTATCACCAAATTCATGCGATCTATCCTATTCTGCGGTTAATTATTTAGGTTAATGAGGTGAATGGAAGTATTGCTGGTTATGATTATTATTGTTGCACCTCCTCACTAACTAACTTGTGCCTGAGGTTTTTTTCTGTTTATCAGCAGCATCTGTGATAACGTTGATCCAGCCTCGCAGCTTCTAGCTTGTGTGCAGTGTTGAATCAGTCCTAACACCTGTTCGTCCTATCTGTGCACGTACATAGAGGATTATACTGCAGGGGAAGAGTGTTACCAGCGTATTTGTCTCATCAACAGGCTTTGCAACAGAAAAATGTGGACGTTGCCAGAGTTTATGCGGAGAATGCCATTAGGAAAAAGAACGAAGGCCTTAACTGGCTGCGCATGGCGTCACGAGTCGACGCCGTGGCCTCTAAAGTCCAGACTGCTGTCACCATGAAGGGGGTGAGTCACTGTGTTCAGTCAGCTCAGTATTTTGCATGAAAGATGTATCTGGATTTTCATGTGACTAAGTCTGTATGAGTCATATGTTACAAATACCTTTTGTTTACTTTCCATCAGGTGACTAAAAGCATGGGTCAGGTCACCAAGGCCCTGGACAAAGCTCTGAACTCCATGGATCTCCAGAAGGTCTCTGCAGTCATGGACAAATTTGAAAGCCAAGTGCAGAACTTGGATGTCCACACCTCAGTGAGTGGCTGCTGTTGGTCCAGTGTCTGTGTTTTTTGAGCGTCTTCATGCTTTATAAAATCCACAGTTGAGCTGAAGTGACTGTGTCACTTTTTCTTTGTTCTCACCACTTCTTTTTCCTGCACCAGGTCATGGAGGACTCCATGAGCTCAGCAATGACGCTGACCACGCCTCAGGACCAGGTGGATGACCTGATCCACCAAATAGCAGAACAGAACGGCCTGGAGGTGATGGACCAGCTCAACCAGCTGCCTGCCGGGGCTACCTCAGTGGGCGCAGAGAGCTCACGGAGCCAGGAGAAGGAGGACCAGCTGTCTCGACGGTAAGGACCAGACCATAGTAAAAAAACAGCTGTTTTTATTGAAACTGTACACATTTCCCCAGTACTCATAGCTATAAAAACTCAAGTATTTCCTCTGGACTGTGATATTGGTTTCTTATATATTCTGAGTCAAAATGGCAGGCAGGTAGCTGGGCCGCCAGTTGCCGCCTCATCTCTGCCTCCTCCCATTAACCTTCACACCTGATACACATCATAGTTTTCCAGGAAAAAAAATCATAACATTATACAAAAAAAAAAAATACAGCAAATACAAACAAATTTGGACCAGTGCTGTATGTAGCTGTGCAGCACCTGTTTGAGTTTGGCCTGAAGTAAAAAAAACTTGTGTGGAAACGTCTGAGTGTCACTTTTCCTTTAGCGGGTCACTGAATCGTCCCCCTCCTCTCCTGGTTTTCATACTCTGGCAAAAGGATAACAAGTTACACATGATTCTGTGGTCAGTACTTACAATAGAGCATGAGATCAGGTAATTAGATTACTCTACAGCGCCCCCCCCCCCCCACACACACACACACACACACTGAACACTGCTGTTGCAGTTGCAAAGTCATGAGGGAACACAAGAGGCACAGTGTGTTCGCTTCAGATATGACTCATCAGAATAATCAAATGAGCTGAGGAAAGAAAGTGGAATCGTCCTTTAGCGCTTCCAAATGTAGCATATTTTTGTTTCCTCACATTTGGTGCTCGTTACTTACTTTTACTGTTACTGCTGCTCTGCAGATGATGCTGGTAAATTTAAAAAAAGCAAAATACCAGACTTTTCAGTTTAATGAACCACAAAATTAGTTGAATGAATCCTTCAATTAACAGTAAACTTAGACTGTTATGATTATATCATATATGATAAAATTGTTGCTTTATATCACTTTATATCTTTTAGTTTAAGACTAATGGTTGAGCAGAACAAGCAATTCAACAATGCTTGAACCTTTTTAGATGTATAAGAATTAATTTAGGAGGTAAATGGATCTCCCAGCCCAGTAAAAACTGCTTAAAATAATCTGTTGGGTGCTGTTGATTTGTCTGTGCTGTTGTGTGTGTGTGTGTGTGTGCACGTTATTCCTAGAAAACGCAGTTAGGACACAACAGGAATAGGGTTTCGCACACCAACCAGCCATCCGCTCGTTAAGTGGGTGTTAAAATAAAGATGTGAAGGTGTTGCTGGCGCCCCGTGATCGACAGGTTTCTGGCAGGAAAACATGCTGCCAGGATGAAACACTGCTCTCATGTTTGGAAGCCCTGCTGCAAATTCATAACGTGCAGAATAATCACAGTGATCATAGCATCATTCAAGTTATTGTTTCCGGAAAAGTGCTAGTGTATAACTTCTCATGACTTTATGTTATTCCTGGACAGTGTTTTGTTTTTGCATCCATCGTTATCTTAACCACTTCTTCATCATGTTTGAGCTGGAGCCTTTCCCAGCTGTCACTGGGTGAGGTCTGTCCACCCTGGATAGCTCACCAATCCCTCACACTCACATTCTCACCTCCACCGGGTTCCTGTGGCACAGAGTCAACACTTTCCACACAGCCAGTGGAGCGGTCGGTTCGAACCCAGAACCTTCCTGCTTCTTGTCACTGCTCCACCGTGCAAATCATAAAAGCACACCTGGATGCTGTCACGTGAGCCACTGCTGGCACCTGCCAGATGCAGCTGACTGTCTCGCTGTCCGTTTGTGCGCAGCGAGATGAAAAAGGATCCTGAGAAAATGTTTGTCAGACAAACATGACATTTAAAGGCATCACAATGACTGCAGCACTGCTCACAGTACATCTAACTGACACTCAGGGAAATATGTTTTTAAGGCTTTGCTCTTATTTTATCGAGGGGTTAATCTTCCTCACATTTTCTCTTCCAGGTTGGCTTCTCTAAGGAACTAAAAGCTGCTGCAGGAGAGGCGACGGGGCTTCGTGGAGCAGACGAGCTCAGAGATGGTGACAACGGGAGCTGTGCGTGTTTCTATTAAACTGTTCCTACTGGGAGGATTTAATGAGCCTATTGATTTACTGACCCCCCCCCCCCCTCTCTGTAAATAAGTACACATAAACACACAGCAGAAGAAACAGCACCTGAGAAGGCACGAGCGTATCTCTGGTTCACCTTCCCGTTTCGATCCATCTTCCTCGGCTGTTCCCTGCTGGATCTCGTTTCACTTTCACCTTTTCCTTTTCCTTTCTCTTTCATCCCTTCTCTCAAATCACAGGCCTTTGGGTGGAAGATTTATACAAAAACAAACAGCTTTTATGAAATGATGAGTTTTAATAAGCAGTTGTATTGATTATGGGGGAGATGGGTGGGGGTCCGGAAGGGTTAGAATTGTGTTGAAAATAGACTTTGGAAACACTAACGCGCTGAATCCTCCTTCCTTAAATTTATCCAATCTTCATGAGTTTTTTGAACACTGTAAACAACAAAGGACAATCCTTATGTTTCAGGGTCATATTTTCCTCCATAATTTTTATTCAGGATTTATTTTAGATTCTTTCTCATGTCTGTATTTTTGCTTTGATGCCTTATTGGGGATGCAGATGTTTGCATAGGTGCTTCCCGCCAGTGCCTGAAGGACGCTCTATAGTTTAGAATGCGAGAGAGGAATTTTCCATTACCCTTCCTGCTGCACGAGCCCGAGATGCTGTTCCAGCCGACTGTCCGTCATGAGCGGGGAGCTCAGATTTACATTTATAATCTGTCTCTGTAGCCTGATCTCCTTTGTGGTTTTGAAGGCTGGGTGTTTGATTTTAGTCGCATTGAGATATTTCCGTATGCTTCTGTGTCTCAAAATAACACAAATCGTCCCCATCTGTCGCCATTCCACCCTGAATGGCTTCAGGAGAGAGGTCACATAGGAGTGGGGATGCGCTGGACTCTAATGCAAACCGAGCATATGGTTTTGGCTCATGCAGGAAATGAAGGGAGGAGGATTTAGATTAGGAGCAGTTTTAAAATGTACAGCAGCATCAGAATGTGTCGAGATATCAGGAAACAACTTCTTCTTGTTTTGTCTTTTTTTTTCTTTTGAACGCTCGTAGCTCAGTGTTGAGTTGTCAAGTGCTTTGATTTGGTGTTTCCTTCTTTGAGTGTAGACATCACGCGGGCCGGCTGGAAGAAGCCAGACCTCCACCTATAACAGAGCAGCTTCACCCTCTGGATAATGTTTTCAGTTTCTTTTCATTTTAACAGGAGGGTTTATTTATACTCTGGTTCCACAGACTCTGCAGCACTTTTGTTTTGTATATTTATCTTGTGAAAATAAAGTCGTACCCTCTTACGCTGACCTTCAAGTGTCGTTTGTGTATCAAGTGCGTAGAAATGGGGACGTGTTTGCGCGCAGACCACTTTAGGAAGTGGAACTTTTTGAAGAACTTTGTTCCTCTGCCTGCTTATCGAGGGATGCACGTTGGACCTGTAACAGTGACCGGGGTTATTTTGGAGGGGGGGCTAATGATCAGCACCACTCAGGCTTTTCAAACGTAGCCGCTGATTAAGGTTCGCTGTGGTCTCACGTGCAAAACCAACAGTGTAACGGCATCTATGTTCCTCTTAGGAAAATATATACATTTTAACACCAGAAATGGTTTCATATGTTTTAATGACAAATATTCAAAATTACGAGAATCCCTATGATGAAACACCCAAATCAATTCGAAATGATTAAAAATTCTAAAATTTCCCTGAAATGTGTGAATCCCTGTTCGTAAGACGCTGAACGCTTCTTTGTTTCAAGTTCTTGTTAACGATGTTCGGACATGCGCTCGAGTGTGATCTCGTTTCTCAGATCCCACCTTCTCCTTTCATACCAGCGCCCCGATGCACCTGCTGTGCTGCGACGTACTGACTGCTTCTTTCCCCCCACTTGCTGATTTGTTTCACTCTTTACTTGGTTTTTACTTTCTCTTAAAGACCTCAGACTGCTGGATTACTTGTGGTTTTTAGGCACTAACAAGTACTTGATCAGGTTTAGGCACTACAAAATACTAGAACTACTGCTAAATTTAGCTGCAAATGTCAACAGTTTTGTATTGCTGCCTAGACAGTGGTTGTGGACTGCATGCTGAAAAATGATAAGTTGGGAGTGTGTGTGTGTGTGTGTGTGTGTGTGTGTGTGTAGCCTCACCACCGAAGGACACCTTCTTAGAAAAGCCAGATTAGACCTTTTTTAGCCAAAGGATGTATCATCTTCTGTGGATAACAATCTGATAGCTCACCTCCACCTGACCTCTCTGGACTGAGTTCTGGACTGTGCAGTGTGGGAGGTGACTGTCACTTTATAAAGATGAGGAAGTGCACACACACACACACACACACACACACACACACACACACACACTGTACCAAAGCACAGAGCACGGAAAACTAGGACTTTATTCTCTGCTAAGGATGCATTACACCTCCGTATGTAAGCAGCAAATAATTGTTTGCTGCTAGAAAACTGTTCATAAATCTCATATGTAGGAACTGTACTGACATAAATGATGGTCTAAGTGCTGGTAAATCACATTTGGGGAAAACGTAATTCTACCAGTGTTTGTCCAAATGGAGGCTGTGAATTTATGTTGTACCTCTGCCTGTTGTAGGTCAAAATCCTGAATGTACTTTGTACTTCACACACTTTTCGAATTGAGGTTCAGTTGGATGAACTTTAGTCCGACTGCTTGAACACGTTCCTCGGGTGGGTTCAGAGAGCATTCAGCAGTAAATGAAACCATCACAAATAAACTAAAACGAGCTTTATATAAGTATGCTGATGAACGAGCGACACAAAAGCTTTTAGATGTACCAGAGAAGTGCAGTAAAAATCACCTGTAATTATGTAAATTATATGGTTATAAATGTCCGGCTGTTAATTCTGTAACAACATTTATGGTTGAAGCTGCTTGAGGAGGAAGGAGTTTTAACAGGTTGGACAGGTTTTTCCAGCTGTTCCAGAATCTGGGAAAAATAACGATAGAGGGAAAAAAGCAAACAGTGACACACAACTTTACACACTGATAACGTCTCTAAGCTGCTGGGCTGTGTGTTTATCACGTGGCCTGAATCAAGTTTGCTGTTTAACAAGTCTGCAAAGAAAAGTCCCGGGTTTCTTCCTGACACGCATTATCCTGCCATACTCACTTTCCTAAGTACGTAAATACAGTCCAGTGATCAGGTACAACTGCATTATTTATTTCTGTGAGTACGTAGAGAATGTGCTGAGAGGTGAAACACCTTCGTAGCTACAACAATGGAAAGACGGTGGCCACCAAACAATTTAAAGCCAGTAAAAAGAGGCGATCTTAGCCAGCCGGCAAACAGGTGCAGATTTTCCTTTTAGGACTTCGAAGGAAATCACATGTAGTGTTGTTTAGGTTTTGTGTGTGTGAGACCTTAACAGCAGAAAAATGTACTATATTAATATTTATGGTCAGAGGTATTAAGGTATACAGTTTGCAGGTGTGTGTTAACACGACACCAGCAATAATCTTAGAGAACCAGATGATTTTTTTTTTAATTATGTCCTGATATGCAAAACCTTAGAAATGCTCTGACTCTCACAGACAGTGCAGTAATAATTAACCTTGGTGATGTATTTATATGCTGGGGCAGAAATGGGCTTCTACAGCACCCCCTCTTTCTGAGAGTGTACACAAGTATGTAGTGTATAATATGAACGTGCACTAAATCTCATACATTTGTAACTGGGTTTGTTTTGTTGTTGCTGGCACAATGTGAACCATCAGAATCAGACGTGTGCAATGAGGCCTGCAGCGTGGATGTTAAAGTGCTGCAACTTCTGTCGACACCGCGTTGCCGGTAGAAGGATAACTCTTGTGTGGCCCGTTGCTAATTTGGCATTTCAGGACAATGCTTTTGGATTAGTCATCATGGCTGCAGCCTGTGATCTAATTTGCAGCACAAGGCAGATCACGACAGTGGCTTTATGAATATTCACACGCTGTGCAAACACAGGCTGCCGCGCTCTCTGGGTAAACAGATGAAAACACATCAGGAACAGAAAATACTGCAGTTTTCCCACTAAAGGAGAAAGATGGGCGGCCTTTTTCAAAGCCTCTTCATCTAATTCCTGCTTCTCTCCCTCGCTGTCTCCTTCCCCCTGTTTGTGAAATAAGTAATAAGTAATGAGGTGAGTGATCATACCGTGGACAAATAATTAGACAGCCCGGGGGTGTAGCACAAATGCCAGGCAGGAAATGTGCGTGCCTGGCAGCTCCACAACATACTGGCTGTCACTCCACGAAATGTCAAAGTGGAGGCCAGAGCGATCACCCCAGCAGGTTGTCTGGGCGTACACCGCATGTTTCCGCCGAGGACTCCCCCGCCTTTTCTTTTTTTGGACGCCTTGACTTAGCCATGGTGACAGAAGGAGGACGCACAGCTCATGAAAACACAATAGATGATGAGCAAGCTCTCCCAGAAGAGACTTGACCGCAGCGAGGGAGATAAGCCTGCGGTGACCTTGTTCACCTTCCACTGGGGAGCAAAACTGCAGGTTATGAATTGAAAATGGCCTTTAAATATGTGAGTGAGTCCCAGCAGGAGCCGGTTACTATAAAAAGAGATGCTGGCAGGGTTATGTGACAGCAGGGATTTCCCTTTTAATGCCAGAGTCCTGAGATGGGCGCCGGTGTCAGGTTTCCCAGTTGTGTCTCCTGTTTGTGTAGGACAAACAAGCGCCAACCTACTTCGCTGCAGGTCTGTATGATCAGTGTCACAAGATACTCTGAAATAAAAGGTGAGGAAACAGAAACTCTGAGAGAGATGGTGGATTAGAGCCCATCAGTTTACAGTAGATAATGAGAAACACAGGGGAGCAGGACACTAAAGCATGAAAACTGAACAATACAGAGAGGTGTTGATGTGCCACTGTGAGGGTCACTTTTTAAATAGACCGCCAGAAAAAATCAAAGTAAACTGGATGTAAATCCTCTGAAGATTAAACATGAAAACAAATACTAAAAAATAGAATTGATTCCACTTTTCAACAATGCTCTTAATCTTAGTGCATCTCATCTAAACATGAGACAGCACAGACATGTGACGAGACCCCACCTCTTACATGAGTGCGAGAGCCATAATTTCAGAGCTTCCGTCTTGTTTTGTGCGTCTTTGCTGCCATTTATAGCCCTGCAATCATTTTGTGTTTCTGCGAAGGCAATTTAAATCTTTTTGTTAGTTTTTTGTGTCTCCTTCTGTTGTCATTTTCCAGGTCTTTAGAGTTGTTTACATGCCGTTCTTCGTGCGTCTCAGTTGTCATTTTATGTGTCTCTGTAGTTGTTTTGCATCCATTTTTCACGCTTCTGTAGTCATTTTGTGTCTGTTTTCAGTAAATTTGTGTCTCTTTGTAGTCATTTCTCATTATTTTGCACCTTTGGGGTCATTTTGTGTCCTTTTTTTTTAAAGTCATTTTGGCCTTTTGAGTTGTGTTGCATCTCATTATTGTGCTTTTTTGGGGGGGGGGGGGGGGGGTTTTTTTTT
>VUQJ01004253.1:9888-28991 GCA_015108635.1 Andinoacara biseriatus
ATTTAAAAAAAAAAGCAAATAGAAAAGAAAGAAAAAGGATGCATGCAAACAAAAGAGAAATATTGAATGGAGGGAAACCAAACAAAAGTAACCAGAGAGAAAAGAAAGTATTTTTCTAAGCCTTATTTATGAATTGGTTCTTTCTCTCTCTTTTTCTACCAGCCTCTATCTCTGTACCCTCTTGGTGACTCTGCTGGTTTGCCAGCTCCTGCTGTTCCCAAATAAAGATGGATGCCTCCCCTTGCTTCACATAGGAAACACATTTACAGCTACCTGCCTGTGCTATTTATTCAAGACCATGAGACTTCTCTTCTCTTCTCTTCTCTTCTCTTCTCTTCTCTTCTCTTCTCTTCTCTTCTCTTCTCAGTTCAATTTCCATACTGTCTGTTGTCCTTGCCATCACCATCCTATCTAACACTCCTGCTATCTCTCACCAATTTCATCAAAATAAAGTCTAACACAAAAGCACACATACACACCACACACAGGACTATTATCTGCCATTTTGTTACAAATTGATGTGTGTGAGGGGTCAGGAATGTGCTCATGCACCCTGTGTACCTGTGGGCAAAGTAGCGATCCAACAAAACAAGGAACAAATAGCTTTGTCCCCACGCTTCCTCCCCTCTAATGGGGTCACAAATAGAGGTTGGAATCAAACTACTGCTCACTCATTAAGTGCAACTTACTGATAACAAGATAAATAACAACGATTTCCATTTACAGCACCCAGACAACTACAGTATTAATAAATATAAACAAGAGAAATTAAGAGTGCAGTCACACACACGTAGCTACCTATGCAAGTGCGTTCATCTGCTGCATATTCATTCAGCAGGAAATTCATCATAAGGCACATAATCATCTCCTTACAAGCATATTTGTTACAATCTGTTCATTCACCCCTGGCACAACATATGAAGTCTGCTGCTTGTATTATCTTCTAATCATACAACTGGAATAAACATCTGTATTTTCTGACTGCCGCTGTGTGACGTCTGAGATGTTCCGCTTAGCAAGTTCTTCATTTTTGGCCCCACCTGCAAGAATACCCTTCAAACTGTGTGGGAAACTAAAATCAGTTGATGCGAGTATATCGTAAGTGACAGAAAATGAACAGGTTCAAAATGAGCAAAGCGAAATCTGACACGCTGTCTTGTGGCTATCACACAAACTTGCAGCTCTGCAAATCCACAGATAAAATATTTTACATGCAAGCCCAAACAACCACTCAGTCTGCTCACCCCTCTCTCCTCTGTCTGCATTTTTATTTCCCAGTTATTATACCACAGTCATTATTTAGCTCTGAAATGTGCCTTCTTAACTGTGAAGTTGAACTATGAAGTTCAGGCTATAATTTTATATGCCTTGTCAACCTACACTTAACAGCCACTTTGTTATGTACACGTGTTCAACTGCTCATTAAAGCAGATATCTTATCAGCCAGTCAGATGGCAGCAACTCAGTGCATTTAGGCATGTAGACATGGTCAAGATGACCTGCTGAAGTTCAAACCAAGCATTTGAACATTGTAAGGATGCTGGTGCCAGACGGGCTGGTCTGAGTATTTGAAAAACTGCAAGTCTACAGGGATTTTTCCCACTCAGTCATCTCTTGGGTTTACAGAGAATGGTTGGAAAAAGAGAAAAATATCCAGTGCGACAGCTCTCTGGGCAAAGATGCTTTGTTAATGTCAGAGGTCAGAACCAGGCTTGGCTTCGAGCTGATATGAAGGCAACTGTATCTCAAATAACCACTCGTTATAACCAAAGTAAGGAATCTCAGAGGAGCACCTTTGAATGCATACAGTGTAGCACATTAAACTTTGAAGCAGCTGGCCGAAGGCAGCAGAAGACCGCACCGGGTACTACTCCTGTCAGCTAAGGACAGGAAACTGAGGCTACAATTTACGATAGAAGATCCTGTTACAACATTCAGATGGTAAGGTCAGAATATGGTGTAAACAACATGAATGCATCCAATGTGCATGGAGCCATGCAAATTGGATGTGCATGGCTCCATCTCTTTATCATCACAGTGTTCCATCTCCTGATAGCTGCTTCCAGCAGGATAACACAGCATGTCACAAAGCTTAAAACATCTCAACTGGTTCCTTCAACATGACAATGAGTTCACCGTACTCAAATGGCCTCCACAGTCACCAGATCGCAATCCAATAGAGCACCTTTGGAATGTGGTGGAAGAGGAGGGTCATTTGGATTTCATCATTTAAAAGCCAAAGATATAGGCTCTTAATAAATTGAGAAATCGAGGGAATATTTTGAAACATATAGGGTAATAATAATAATTCTAAAAGCTACTACAGCAAAGTGAAGAAGAAATCTGGACCTCTTGATGAGGACTGAACACAAATGTCTGATTGCGTCACTTAGTGTTTATTTTTCTTAAGGAGTGATTTCCTTTTATATGAACAAAAAGGATACAATTTTAGACCATTTTCTTAAAAGACATTGTCCAAAATGGCACTAGCTGCTAATGCTTGGCCTATCACTCAAATGCCGGAACAGAGTGATTGGACAGGTCTGAAACCAGCGCGGGCAGGCTAATTGCTGCTTGCAATGATTAGGAGAGGCCTGTCACGGCTGCAGGACAAATAAATCAATTGGAGTTAAAAAGTTTAGCTAAGTGCTGAGTTTTTGATGAGAGAAACAGGGTTATGGTCACACGCCGGTCAGTGAAGCAGCATTAATGGATGGTTTGTAAATCTGATAAAGCCATGACTCACAGTTGGAACTGACTGTGTGATTAAGCATACGATAAATGTTTAATGATGCCCACAGGGGACAGGTGACATGTGAATGCAGAAAAAGCAAAAGAAGTAATACATATACATGAATTTCCATGCAGATGCATTTGGACTCTATGTGAACTGACAGAAATACAGATCCACAAAGAGAAACTACAAGCAAAAGTATACTTAAAAAGGCCACATAGGCACATGAAAAAAACATGAAACAGCAAGGGATTTGCCCTCACAAACACACAAAATGATGATGTTCTCACTTGGCACTCTGTTAATGGCTTTGAGTGGCCGAAGAACCCTCACTGTCCGAATCGCTGACAGGTTGATGTTCTGCAGGTCCAGTGAGTACTCTACCATCCTGCATTTACAGACAAAGAGCAAGAGAAAAAGAGAGATCACTTAATCATTTAGTCATGAATTGTGGTACCTTGATCAGTTACTGGTTCAACCTAGGGGATAAATAGATTAATATAGCCCCAACTTCAACACAGATCTCTAGCCATGATTCAAAGCCAGGGGTCTTTCTTTGATCTAGTCTCACCTGTGCCCTTCCCGAGCTGTGTGAATCTCAGTTGTATGGGAAACCTGGGAAATTTACTGCAGGTACAACACTCCACAGAAAATGTTCGGGGGTAGGGGAATGGTGGGGGGGCATAAAGTGACAAAGCATCAAAAAGAGAGAATAACATGAAAGAGAGGTGAGGAAGAAAAGAGCATGAAAAAAAGGGATTCATTCTATTCTAAGTGTTGCCTGCAGGATGTTGCGGCTCAGTCAGAGCCTGGCATCTGTTAGCAAGTCATTTCCACAGCATGGCTAAGCTGTTTGTGCCCCCAAACCCAAACCACTTTCACAGGAGAACGGTCACGGTGTGAAAGCACTGTGTACGTTTGAATGTGCCATACACTACTACATGAGCGTAATCACACAGATTCAAGTGAATGTAAGAATTTTAGTGTATACGTGTAATAAACGAGAGAGTAAACGCCAGTGTGTGCATGCACATGTGTACCAACAGTGTGGATTGTGTAGTACTTAAGTGTGTTTATCCAAGAGCGTGCACAAAATAAATGTGCCTGGGGCTACGACAATGTCAGGACAGCATGATACCAACGACAGCACATCCAACACAAGCTAATAACACCCAAAGCACATCCACTGGCTTTGAAAAAGCAAGCCAAGCTCGCTGTCTCTCACATAGATAGACTTGAACTGTGTCATTTCCAATAATGTGAAACTTTATTGATCCCACAGGGAAGCTCTCTCCATTTGCCCTTCAACAACAGCACAGAGTCATCAGCCAAGGAGCACCCCAGCTCTCACTTAAGTAGGATTGCTTGTTGTGCAAGGGCGGTTGAACTTCTTCACAACCTACAGGGAGTTGCTCTAACCACTAACAATTTATTCATATGGTTCTGAAATATTTAAAAACCAGGACCACATTGCTTGATATTTTTTTTTTCACAACTTGTGCCTATAGTCTTGTTTTGTTGTATTTCATGAGTCCCATACTGTAGTTAGATGAATCCATCTTCACAAGGACCAATTTTCTGAGCCAAAAAAGGCCACACAGGAGCTTGATGGAAATGTCAAAGCACAGAGAAGAGCAGAGCAGTTGTTTGGGGGATGGGACTAGTTGTTCCAACTGGGCATATTGGTTTTATTGCAACCTGCCTCAAAAAAAAAAAGGCAAAAGGGAAAAGAAAAAAAGGGAACAATGATATCTGTGCCAGTTGTAATGATCTGATATGGGCTGCTGGAAGACTGAATAGAGGATTAAAGTGTCAAAAGGGAGCTCTGAAGCCAATAAAATACACGTCCTTCTCTAAGTTTGCTTAAGGACAAATGCTTGATTTTTTTTTATTTAGTTGATTAGGTTATAGGCTGAGTGATAAACTATAGTATAAGATAAAGACAACCTACCCATACACATACAATTGCTTAGATAAGCACATATATTGCTTTAGTAGCGATCCAATTACCTCCTGATGACACACAGAGTAACAAAGAAAATATAATCAAGACCAGAAGATCACTAATGTACTTGCACGTGTCTGGGTCTTTAGACGTGTGTTTGTGTTTGCATGTGCATGCATTGTGTATGCATTCTATCTATAGAAGTGTCTCTTCCTGTGCACATCAATCAGGCTGAGGTGTTTGGGAGGGTAATTAGTGGACTGCCGCAAGCAACCTTTTTATTTTTGCTTTTTTTTGCTTGTGATACCTTCATCTCATTCATGCTTTTATGTACCCAGACTGCGTGTGTGTCTGTGTGAGCGTGCATGTCAGTGTGTCTATGTCAGTGTGAAATTTAGAGCTGCAGCGGAAACCTAGAGCAGGTCTAGTGCGAGAAATGAGGAGCGCCTTTAGTATGAAGGAAGAGAAAACCAAGGGGATCGTTAATCTAGACGTGTGAAATATGCAAAGAGAGCAAAACTAGCAATTTCCCTCAATCAAGGTTAACATAAAGGTTTAAGTTCTGCATCAAGAAATATGCATTTTTGGCATAATTTATATAAGAAATAAACAAAAAAAAAGACTGTTCACTTCTGGTGAGCTCCTTGGAAAATGATAAAAACTGTGAAGTACAGCGGCAGTTCTTTCTTGTTTTGTCACCTGTAATTGTGAATTTCAGCTGAGTTTCTAAAAGCTGATAGAATAGCTAATAGGCCATTTCCTACCATTTATATCCTAATAGAGATCATTTTAATCTTTACAGTGTCATCTAGGTAATACGGCTTTTTAAATATGGTCTCTCCTTTTTATGGAAAGGTTCCAAAGGGTCAACCCTACTCTGTAACTCACAGTTACAGTCTATAATGTAATGAGTCGGCTCTACTGATGGCCTCAGAATCTTGGCATTGCCCTTCTTGCTTGCATAAGCAGAAACATAAAGGAAAGCTGAGGTGTAGGCCACAGAGTCACCATGTTATCGGGAATAAACATTGACTATCTGGGGGGAGCACTCAGAACCAAGGTGACAATATAACCTCTGGAAATGTCATTTCCTTTCCCCCCTTGGTACCAAGCTAGAGTAAAAGTTTTCACAACTTCCAACTGAGTCTCCTGAACAGTCCTTTCTGCATGAGGGAAACCTGGTCCCATCATGTCTGTAGGTTCTCAGTCACCCAGGCCATGGAACATTTTAGAGGTTGAAGGGAAGGTTGATGGGAAGATTTGTCACCTCTCATCGAAGAGGCTTCTTCAGTTCTAAAAAGCTGGTGGAGAGTCCCAGGTAATAAAACCCTAGTGGGAGCTGTCCCCATGGAGGTGGTCCTGATGGTCGTTAAACCACTGTTGATCATGTGAGTCGTCACATGAGCCAAGGTGTGACAAAAGGCGTGGGTTATTACCATCACCGGGGTCGACTGGTGAAACCACTGTGAGTCATTGCCCCACCCCATCATAATGTGAGCTATTGAGGTCACCTGAAAGAAAAAGTCCAGTTGCCTTCTTTTCAAGCTCTCCAGACCAAAATTTAGTATCAGCTTCAGTCAAGATGCAGCTCTTTACCGTACGCCATGTGTTAATATAATTTAGTCTTGCATGATTTCTTTGACCTGTTACATTTTTTTCAACTTTTTGTTGGCATACATCCATCCTTCCATCCATTTTCTTTCACTTATCTAATTCAGGGTTGCAGGGGGGTTGGACCTTGTCCTAGCTGTCATGCAGCGAACACCCCGGACAGATCACCAGTCTTTTGCAAGGCTAATACATCCTTGGCATACATTAGAAAAAAGTCAGAAGCTTCACTTTGTTCAATAAAAAGCATCATGCTTCATTGCAGAATCAAGAATTTCATAGATATGGGCACAGCTATATCCTGGGATTTGTATGCTAACACTGCAGATACCAGACAAAGTGGGAAAGAAATTATTGTCAGTGCTGTGGAGTTAAAAGAAAAAAAAAATCAGAACTTTCCGTGTGGCAGTGTTAAAGAGCAAAACCCCAATGGACAAAAGAAAGGAGTGCATGATGGCTGAAGGGTGGATGTTCATCTGAGCATGTCAAGAAGAAAGAAAGAAAAAAATGGAGTGGTGCCTGTAGGTAAGAGGCATTGAGCTCATGGCAGAATGTTGACTGTGATTTGGCCTGGAAAAGCTGGCACTGCCCTCTACAATTAGCCTAGACGCTAATCTAGTCGCTGCTGCCAAGAGGCAAACGAAGACCGAGGTGTTCGCACAAATGCATACACAAACACAGACACACGCACACACAGATTAAACACAGCAAAGGCATAAGCTGACAGACTGTAATCTGTGTGGGTAATTCTATGCCACAAACACACACATAGACTCATGCGCACTGTGTTTGAGCATCCACTGAGGATAAACTGATTCAGCTCAAATGAAGATGAATGTCTCTCCACCAACCCCGGAAAGTCTGTAGCTTTATCGTTATTTGTGTGCCATTATACCAGCCACGCCACCCATCCGTCTCCCTCGCTCTCGCATACTCGTCACTTCAGAGGACGTCACAGTTCCTTACATTCATTTTCTGGAGACTTTTTAAACCAAGTCTACATACTAAAAAGCTTTATGTATTTACAGTATGAGGGCTTCAATTTTTTCCCCAGAATGGAGTTGAGTCACCCAATATGTGAGCGTGTGCCCTGCCCTGCCCAGACCCCAGCACCAACATACAAACACGCCACGCGCACGCACAGATACAGAGACTTTATCACCTGTCGTGTCTGAGCCTCTCATTTCACTTGGGTCAAAGCAGGTGTTTGAGCAGGTGTGCTTGCTTTTGTTTTGTGCACATGCATCCATCTAGCACATCTGCCCTGTATTTGTGTCCCACATGAACAGCATGTGTGATGAATGCTTTGCAAGAACAAGTTAAACCTGCACAACAACTTAAAGACTATATGACCACGCATGGACGTGTTTTTGCTGATATGTCAATGTTGAATGTCCTTAAATTGATTTGCTGTCTTTTGATTGTTGCTGTTGCTTCTGTTCTTTCTCATTTTTTGTCAATATCTGGTGAATACCCTGTACTGTACTGTGTCATGTGTAGTGTCTGTGGCAGAATACCAGAGACTGTTAATACCACAGGTACTTTTGATTTATATTTTTAATTTCTGTGAAATTAATGTGACGCAGTCAGCTGACAGTTTAATAAAAGCTGATGTCTCACTCTGCTGGAGCTGCAGAAAAATACAGAAACAGTTGGTAAAACCACCGCATAATCACAGCAAAGTGGATGACTGTGATTGCGCAGTGGTTTTGTCATTTCTTTTACCCCACAAAATGGCTTTCTAATGGCTTAAAGACACATTAGCGATGGCAGAGCTTCTCAGTGGTCTGCCATCAAGTTAAGTCAGTGGCAGCTAAAAGTGGAAAGCTGCTACCTGAAGGTTTTCTTCACTGACCTTTGCTTCTTTCAGAACACGAGCATCGCTCACAGTTGTGCCACATCCGCTGTTAGTCTTGTGGATAAAGTAATAAAACATCTACTTGTAAAATGTTTCTATGGTTCTATTACAGAAGATTGTTTCTGTAACATTTAGACTGCATCTGCGGTCCACACAGGTTCATACCTCAAATTTAAACATGTCATGATTTTAACATAGATCAGTGCATAAAGCTATATGAACTTCATGCAAAATTGTGGCCTTTTTTCCTTCTAAACCTGCATTACAGACAGGCTACACACCGCTCAGCTTATTCATTTGACACTTTTGGTCACCTGTCATCCTTCTTAATTAGTGGTAAATAGACATGGGGGTAGAAAATGTGAATATTTCTAGATTGACTGAAAATTGTGGTGTGCAGCATTTAATTTATCTTCCCTCTAGTTTTTTTAATTTAATTTTATTTCAAGAAGCTTAGAAAACAAATAGTGTTTCTAAGTAAACAGTAGAAGTGACTAGACCCGAGTAATAGAGACAGATTGTAATAATTAAAGCTGGGTAACAGCAAGTCAGTCAGCCAAAAAGTCATTCAAATTAAATGGCAAAATAGGCTGTTAATCTTTGCTCTCTAAAATAACACATGTAAGTGTTTCTGCATTTGACCAACAACAAACAGGACACATAATTTGATAGAGCCTTACAAAACCCATTATAAAATATAGGATTTTAAAGATGAAAATATAAACATTTAATCTGAGTTATAATAGTAATATGTGCTAGAAGAACATCACTTTGACCATCACTTTTCCAGTCATACAGAGACTGTATTTTTGGCTGTCTATTCCATCCATGAACTAATACAACGTGGCATAGGGGGTCTCAAACCTATGACCTCTGTTGTGACTTTTCATTATATGGATTGCCACCCCATGCCTTAATTTATAAGGTCAGACATTAAACGAATGCTTGCTTACCCTGCCATGACTATGAAGAAGTCCAATCTGTTCCAGGTGTCTCCCAGGTAACAGCGACGGCCAAAGATCCCAAGAGCCACCATCTTTACCACCATCTCCAAGGCAAAGAATATGTAGATGAATGCATCAAAGGCCTATAAGCAGTGGGGAGGGAGGGAGATAAACACAAAAGAAAAATGAGCAGAAGATGAAAAAAAATGCTTCTATATATTTATATATTTCACTTGAAACACATGGGCCAGGCATCTGTTTTATCTGGTGTGTTCAAGGGATTAGTAGACTCAAGCTGTTGATAAAGCTCCCTCTTCATTTTTTCAACTCTGATTTTCAGTATTGGAAGAATGCTCATTCTCTGGTGAACAAATTGCCTGGATTTTAAAAAGTTGCTCCTAATTGTTAACAGTGCAATTTGAGAAAAAAGAAAAATCACAGATCGTGTTATGAAAACCGAAAGACTGAAACAAAATGGTACATGTGCCCCGAAGTAAGCTTCAAGCAATTCCTTAGTTCAACCCTATATCTATTCAAACACTTCCAATCAATGCATGACCTTTTATTCTCAACAGCCAACATCAAATTATTATTTTATTCCCAACACACTGCCCTTTTAAACACCTCAGATTATGAGCTAATCACTCACAAACTAAATATGTGATGTTCAAGACTGATGTGCTCTGATGTATTTGTGTGTGTGTGTGTGTGTGTGTGGGTGCAATGTCATCCCATAAGATAAGAATGACATTAAAATTCTTCAGAAAGCATAGGTTTTGCAGTGTTTGTTCCCCGAAAGCTATTCCCTTTAATGTTGTTGTAGGCTATTAGGCACCACTTTATAGTAACACTGGGTTCACAGGCATTTACATGAATGCAATAAAATGTGGTAAAAAACTGGGTATGTAATTAACTGGGGTAGATTATAAAGTCTTGTCTGACTTTTCTTTTTCTTTCTTTTTCTTTTTTTTTTAGCTCAAAGTAATTTTTACAAACGACTTGCAAAAAGCAAAGCAAAGCAAACAATACAAAAACATAAAATCTTTCATTTTAGTCTTTTTGACATTGGTCGACTTTGCCAACACAACAAGCATGAAAAGGCATATGTTTAGGACTTTGGCTTTAAAAAAAATAAAAATAATGGCTTCAAAAAGTAATTTTTTTCATCTGAGAATTTTTTTTACATTATCTAATAATAATACACTAGTATTTATATATAATAAAAACGAAGCATTTTAAGCAGAATCTTTTTTAGACATTTTTTAATTTTTTAGGCAATTAAAACTAAACTGAAATCAAGTCTGGAAATTATAGAAGCTTGTTTCTGCCACTAAAATAATATTTGGGGTTATTATCTCAAAATCTTTACATAATGACTTAAAATTTTGACATACTTAGAAATAACTAAAAAAAAAAAGAGTTACCCCTGCCTGTTATTTTTTCCTTTTTTTTTCTCTCTCTCTTTCCAGTGGCTGAAACAAGCTTATCCAGAGCTGGCTATTGGTTTATCTAAGTGATTGTCCTGAGAAGCAGCCATTCAATGGGAGAGGGTATAACCTTCGTTGGCCTTTCCGTAGGGACGCCTCCTTGGACTCGGGGCGTTCAGCTCAAATGTGACCGAAGCGGCTTCCGTAGAAGAGCGAGTAGCTGGAGTGACGCAGGAGCGCCGGACGGGCAGATCGTTTCTACAGTCAAGATGGCGACATCGGAGCCGGTAAGAGAGACGGGAGATAGCGCAAAAAAAATCGGCTTATATGTATGGAAAGACTAGATAAATCTCAAGTTTATCTATTAAATCCATTGCATAACCTTGCTTCTGTGAAACGGAACTTGTGTTTTGGCCAAACTAACGCGTTTGAGGTGACAGATGTTGGCGTGGATTATCGCTAGCATGCTCAGCAGTGGGATGTATGAGGCACTGCCTGACTTTGTTGGGCAGGGAGGGAGTGACTGACTGCATGTCGTTCATTCAAACTCCAGTTAGTGAATTGTTTTAATCTACTCGGCTATTACAGTCAACATCTTGCGGCGGTTATAATCAGCTGCCAATACCTTTAAATGCCCGTAGTGTTATATTATTGGTGCATTTTTAGGCAGTCTGGACACGTGTATATCTAGCCTGTAGCTAGCCTAGCTCGTCTGCTAAAACTAATGCTAGTAAACGTTAACTGTAAAGTTAGCCAATTGATTTTCTTTGTGTAAACCGACCACTAGTTGTTTGCTATCAGCTCCTGCGCTTAACGGTTAAAAAGTTGTGGAGTTGGACGCTGCTGTTGATAAATATAAAGTGAGTCTTTATAATTCACACCTGTGAGGATAATGGGACAAGGCCCCGACTAAAGCACAGGGGCTTGAGGTCATGCCTTTGTTATGTTTCTGTAGATTAAGTAAAATATAAGCTACACTGTAATGACTATGTATTTTACAGATCATGCAAGCTTTCATTTCATATATTGGAGTAGATATTTCCACTATATTTACTAGATGATTTAAGTAGTCCCGCCGTTTCGATTAAATTAGTTTGTTTTAGTTTATTTTAGATAACTTCCTGAATTAATCTATTTGTTATGCTAATTTAGGTAATCTGTTTTTATTGTCTTATTTTTCTTTTTTGAAAAGTTGGAATTGCCTCACAAAAGTGCTGGAAACTAGAAGTAGAAGTAATAATAAATAACAACTATTATTAATAATAATAGTAGTAGTAGTAGTAAAAATTATAATGGTAAAAGCTTGCAGTACTCTTTGATGCTTTGATACTGTCCAAACTATGAAATTAAGTGTATATATGGCATCAGACCATAACTTATAGTTTACTTTATTTAGCTTTTATGGCTATTTAAGATTAATTTAAGCTGTATTTTGATCTAATTCTAGCCTGATTGCCATTTGATAAACATTAAAATCTTTTGCTTTTATGATGGCGATCAGTGGACTTGCGAGGATGACAAATGTCTTTTTGTTTTTCAGTGGTGTGTGATGTTTTTTTTTTATGTCTCCACAGAAAACAACTGAAACTGAAGATCAACAGACTGACGGTCAGGTTGTTGCAAATCCTGAGCAGTATATCAAACATCCTTTGCAAAACAGGTGAGACTGAAATGGGTTCTGGGTTTTGATTTGGATGAAGACTGTTTGTGCTTCCATACGTTGCAGTTTTCTTACACAAGCAGCATTTTCCCCAACAGGTTCTCCAGCTAAACAGTCTGGCCTATGTAAGCATTTCTAAAATTAGATATGGGAAAGTTGTCATTTAGAAAAGCCAAATTCTACCTTAGGACGTGGGTGTGATGGTGAGATCAAACCCACCCAGACACTAGGACTGGAGTCTCATCTGAAACCATTTTTAAGGTTTTCTTTGTCACGTTAATTAAGTAGTTTGAGAGTTTAAGGCACAGACAGAACTCATTGGGGTTGATTTGGGTTATAATAGACTCTTACAATGTTAATCTTGTTAGACCTCCTGGCTTACCAGGGTGCCAAATCCCTCCCCCCATCCAAAGGGAGCATTTCACACTTACTAATGTATTAAAACCCTTTCACCAATCACCAGATAGTGGTACCGAAGTTAATTATTTAGCATTAATGACCATGCCCCACTGAGAGAACTCAACTTTTACATGATAAGATGGGTGAAGAAATATGTGACCCTATCTGGCAAAACGAGCCGCAAGTCACGGGCGAATTCTAAGGCAAATAACATGAATCAGTGCTGTATTGCGGGTCTTTTCCAGGTTCATGGGGTGTTCTTAGCAACAAGGGAAAGATCGATTACATGTTTTGGGTGCTAATATCAGCTATCAGTGATGTCATCATTAACTTTACTATGCATATTAAATATGCAGACGTATTACTTTTTGAATAAGGTCAGAAAGTTTATTTATGAACATTGCATGAAACTGGGAAAACCAGACCTTTTTCTTTGGTTTGGTTTGCCAATTTCATCTTTATTTTATTTTGGGGGGAGCGCTTCACTTTACTCTCGCTCTTTGGTCTTACAAACAGTCATGTTCTGATTGATTTTTTCCAGCATGTGAAATGAAAATTAGATTTGAAACTTATCACACTTCTTGTTTTGACAACATAAATTTAGATTAAAAACAGGTTTACAGTGCACTCATCAGAAATTCTCCAAAGTGACTAGAAAGGCAATATCCTGTTTTAGTCAGTTGTTTTTAGCTGTTATAATTTGAGCATCACATTAAGGGATAAATGACCCTGTTTTTTTCATCTGGATGATATCTGCATGCCTTTTTTTTAGGTTAAAATCAGAAGAACAGATTGAACACTTTGGTGTTTTCCTCTGTGTGTTAGTGTTGCAGTTGTTGTTTTTCTATTGTCCTTTTAGAAATGTTATCATAGGTCTGTGGTGGTAGTGGTGACGAGCTATTCATGAGCATTGTACAATCGGTTTGGAAATGCTGAATAGTTCACTTGGCAAGTCAAAGTCACTTCTAGGTCATTCTGCTTGTTCAGCTCAGCCTCAGAGGTTAAGGCTGTCTATCTCTGCCGCTTTAGCTTGGCCCACATTACACTGTAATCCTGGTTTCAGTTGCTCAGATTTTATTTAAATGTACTGGTATTTGTTTTTGTTTTTCTCTAAAACAGTTTTAATGTGGACTTCTCATTTTGTTGGCTGGTTGTTGCCACTTTTCTCTGGCTTCACTGTAAGGAAGTAGTGGACTGTTGAATTATTTGGAATTTGTGGTTAAATATTCATTATAGATGTGTTGTAACTGAACAGTGAATTATGCCAAGCCACTGTAGTCGAGTTCAAGAATAACAACATGCAGCTGGGAATTAGCAGAATAGATCATCTTCAGCATCTATTCATATCAGAATAATGCTGAGTAGTTTTGATGAATAATAATGCATCATATTTTGGCACGTGTGTACAATATGACTAATTTACACACACACACACCCCCTCTTTGAAAAAATTAAAGAAGTGATGGGACAATTACCCTCCCTGCCACATTCATTCCAATGTCTGTAAAAACCAACCTTTATAAATGATAAATTTGCATATGAAGTGTAACACGATTAGGTGTCCTTTTTATTTTGTGAATAGTTTGGTTCTTGCTGTGGTCTGTGAAGGTGGGTCCAGAGATGGATTTGAACAGACGGTACAGATCCGTTACTCAGCTGTTACATAAGTAGAAACGATGATCACTTTCAAGTTTCAAAGTCATGCAGCACGATTTTCATATGGCACTGTAATTAAGTGAAACCAGCAGCTGCCAAAAAGTAGGAAGAACACATTCAACTTCTGCTTGAGAAAATTATTTCACGTACAGTGTACTGTAGCAAAAGCACTGAAAATTAAAAATGCCAACATAGTTTATGCTGGCATGCTCGGGAACTTTCCCCCAAGCCCATCTTTAGAGCTACAGATGGGAAAAGAGGATGCAAAAATCATCTGATTATTATATAAACAATCTTGAAATTAATCAAATACTGCTTGTCATGTGGCTGAAATATATAATGACCTTGACATTTTAAAGCCTTAACCACAACAGCCTGTCTGTTTGGCTGCTGAACTATTTAAAACTCAGATGACACTGTTTTTCTACCTCTGCTGCAGCTTGTTGACACAAATTCAGAGGACAACAGGGATTGAAGCAACTGATTAATTCAGAGCTTTAATTGTTCATTTTGACACTGATGAAATCAAATATTACTGTCTATATGAGAGGGTGATGAAGACACAGTAGTGTAGAAACCCCAGTGTGTTTGCACAAGTAAAGGCTGTGACTCATCAGTCCTCTGAGCAAAGAGGCATCGATTCTGCTGGTTTTTGTTGAAAGAAGCGCACATCCTGTCTTGCATCCTGAAATGATCACTTTCTAGATTCTTCGTAAAAGTTGATGCCTTTAACTCTTAGGAAGAAGACTGGCTTTTTAACCTAATAAAGTTGCCTCTTGTTTCAACCACAAATACTGCACTGTTTGTCAATCCAGTCCACCACCCATGTCTGAGAAATATCCCATACCTGGATTGGGATTTTAAAGGCTTTGATTTTAAACTACACATAAAGAGCAGGCCTGGCTTGACTTGTCTGCCATATTTGTTTACATGCCAGTACTTAGTATGTGGCCTTGGCTTGTGACTATTATGGGTTCACCAGAGGAATCACACCTGCGATCAGTTTCGTCTCCACGTGTTGTGTAATTTTTGCATGATTTGGCTCTGTTCAGTTAGTTTGTTTCATTTGTGTTTGTGGCTGATGGGTGGGATTTTTACAGTTGTAAGTGGAGGGGGCACAGGGTTCAGCTGATGTCCTCTCGCCGCCCTCAACCCTGCCCGCTAGTCGCCCGACCCCCCCCCCTTGGTAATAGATAAAAGAATTACAGCAGCCACTGTAAACAAAGGCTGCATTTGTAGTGCCGTTGATGGTCGGCTTTCTCTGTTTTTTGCGTTGACATTCATGCTATTGTTACTAGCTGTTGTGTTCCTCTGTGAAACAGAGTGTACGTCTGCTATTAGGTTACATTTCATCCAGTAGCAACACAAAATAGACTTTTAGCCCTTTTCCTGTTTGTACCGTTACTGTTAAAACAAAGTCAAGCTGTTACAAAATAAAGAGATGCACAACATTCACCCTGTACTGAATAGAAACATTTCCAGCAATAAAATTGAAGTTTTATTTAAAAAGAAAAAGAAAAAGGAAAGTTGTAAATACCAAATGTCCCAATGCTGGTCCTTTTAGGTGAGCCCAGCTGTTGTTACACTAGTATTGAGTCTAAATAGTTAAAAACAGTGATCAAAGTCCATCCGTCCAAGTCACGTTCCTCCTTTTGTCTGAGAGTCCAAAATCCAAGTGGACTCATTTAACTGGTGTGTAACCAAGAAAGCATGAAATACTGTATGTTGTAGGGACTGTTGCACAAGTAGTTGTGGCTTGCTTATAAAAGCCATAAATATACAGAGAAATTGTGCAGCAGCATGTGAAAACCAAGGTCCAAAATGATAACTTTTTACTTTGTTTTTCTATATAATAACACGCAAAAACCAGATTTAATCTGGTACCTCTATTTCTATGAATTTCCTAAGTGGAAAGTGTCAAACTGTGTTCATCCTTTGATTTATTGTGGCCTAATAACGATGCAGATAAATACTCACTCATAGCACGTCCACAGATGATCACGTTTCTGATTTAAGAACTCCACTAAGAATCTGGGATGAAAGCCTTAAATATGTACACGCTTGTTCAATTAATGTGCAACATTGTTTAATACAGTTTAAGGTATTGCATAGATTACATTACTCAAAGGCAAAATTACACAAGCGTTTCCAGAGATTTCTTCCCAGTGTGGTAAATGCAGATTACCAGATGGAAACTTGTTGCACAGCTACACCTTATGTCCCAACCTGCAGAAAGTTGGGGATATTAAGAGCACTGTCGAAGATGCGGGGCTGGGAGTAGAATCAGACCCCGTACTCATTACCTTCAGAGTATCAGCAGAGGCTTAAACTAACTAAATTCTGTAGGTGATGACACTAAGTAACAGTCGGTAACACCCCAGGGGCTGTTCATGGGTTGGGGCCCCCCACCCCGTGATTTTGCTCTATCTTGTGGTGTAGATCTTCTTCTATCTTTGCGCTGTATAAATACAATTTGAATTGAATTGAACTATGAGTAAACCCCCTCACTCTTTTTTTTCCTTCGTTTGGCAAAAGAGAAGTAAGAGAAAAAATGTTTTTTTTTTTGGTTGAAATGCATGAAAAACATGTCTCCTCAATAAAAATATTTGAAACAAACAAACAAAAAGTTTTGGAAGAAACTATCGATCCATCACAATCCACGCAGCGTTATTCCCACAGGCTAAACAAAAAGGTCACAGCACGGGGCAGATTTTGTTGGCTGACCGGCCCAATCGCACTACTAGGTGTGTGTGGGGTTTCCCATCATAACCATGAGGTTTGCTAGATGAGAATTTGGGGCAAAATAGTGTCCAGTTTTATTTGCAGTTTGTGCATCAGAAACTGTTCAGTAAATTGAATTTTTCAGACATAGTTTGGATGGATGTTTTCATACAGTTATTGTACTTATGCAATTTACTCTTCCTTCTATGAATACTGTCTTGACTTTTTTTTCCCAGATGGGCCCTGTGGTATTTCAAAAACGATAAGAGCAAAAGCTGGACAGAAAACTTGCGTCTCATTTCCAAGTTTGACACAGTGGAAGACTTTTGGGCGTAAGTTTTCCTCTTCTAATTCTGTCAGTCTGAAGCTCTGGGTTAATTAACTTACTTTTATTGTTAATATGCACGTCATGACCGAGGAAACACTTTTGTGAATCAGGATCAGTCTTTCATTTTATCAGTGCTGAATGACCATTCTTCTGGCTTCTAGTCAGGTAAAGTTTGCCCTATTCAAAAAGTTTAACACACATGTGTTGGGAATCCATTTTTCTGTCTTTCTATCAGATTATACAACCACATACAGCAGCCGAGCAAACTTGGCTTTGGGTGCGATTACTGTTTATTTAAGGTAAGCCTTTTTTCTTTTTCTTTTTCTTCCTAGCTGTCCCTTTTGAGCATTTACATCAACAGAGTTAAATGTCTAGTAGTTGTTTCACAAGTATAGTATTTAATAGCTGTTTGATATTGTGTGCCAGGATGGGATCAAGCCAATGTGGGAGGACGACAGGAACAAGCTGGGGGGTCGATGGCTGATGACTCTCAATAAACAACAGAGGCACAATGACCTCGATCGCTACTGGATGGAAACGGTAAGACAGCCGTTTTCACTGTCTTGATGTAAAACCAGTCAGCAGTCATACGCTTCTCCAGATAGTTGTTAAAGATAATTAGTGTTACTTTTTGTGTGTTTTTGCAGCTGTTGTGTTTAGTCGGTGAGTCGTTCGATGAGGCAAGTGAAGATGTCTGCGGTGCTGTGGTCAACGTCAGACCTAAAGGTGACAAAATATCCATCTGGACTAGCAACTGCCAAAACAGGGACGCCATCATGACGATAGGGTGAGTCTTAAAGTGACACTGCTCATAAACCATTAGTAGCTGTAGTTGACCACTAGATGACGACACTGTCTTAAGTCTTCACACCGTTTCCATCTCACCTCCTTACAGGCAACTTTACAAAGAGCGGCTGAACCTCCCCATGAAAGCCATGATTGGCTACCAGTCACATGACGACACGTCCAGTAAGAGCGGCTCCACCACCAAGAACATGTACTCTGTTTGAAAAAGCTCCTCATTTAAACTTTGCTGTAGATTTAAACAATTACCGATCTGCATCATCACATTAATTTTTGAGTTGTCAACTACTGTAGTGTCCTTTCCTTTTATTGCTAAGAGAATTGTTCATAGTGTGTACAGTTGGAGCTTCCCCCAACACAAGATGTCAGTGGAGCACTTGTTAAAACCTGGGAGGAAGAGTATCCGGCTTAAGATGTCGTACGTGAGCAAGAGAACACAAATGATTTACTTTTAGAGTTGAAGAGTTCTGTGATTAATACCAGTGACCTCCTTAGCTTAGGTGAGAACAAGCTTTTTGCTATACATAATGGCTTGGGTTGTTTAAAAAAAACAAAAAACTTAACTATAGGGCCCTGTGTTTTTTCTCATGCTGAGTTCTCACTCCTTACAGAAAGTGTTTCTCACCTCACAGGAAAAATGATGGTAGGCAACTCGTCCTCACACAGAACAAATTTTTAAGAGCAATTTTAACATGATTTATCCATAAGTGTTGCGCATGAGCCGGGCTTTCAGATGCACCAGCTTAAATAATCTACAGTATCTTAAAGGTTTGTTAAAGCTGTGGTCACACTCCAAAGTATAGGGTTTGGATTAAGGCCACTTATTGTTTCAGCCATGCTGGAATTGTGGGATATTGCTTGTAGTTTTTTTTCTTTTTTTTTTCTCCCTCCTCTTCTTCTCTTTACATTTATTTATAATGTATGCATTGCAGTTACTTAGTTGAAAGAAAACCATGAAACTTGTGTTTTTTCAAATTGTTTTTTTTTTTTTTTATTAAGATTAATAATGTGGACTACTG